>APFE030625562.1:67100-105691 GCA_000404065.3 Pinus taeda | reverse complement strand
ATTGCTGACCAGTACCTCTTTATTTTTGTTAAGCTTGAGGAGGATAACATATGCTTGTTCTATAATTTTCCCTTCGGGAAAACCTGTCGCTATGTTTTAGCGAGCCTAGCGACAGTGAAACTCGCTCTTGTCCGTATGGACAAGTTTGTCGCTATTGTTTTTAACGAGTTTAACGACAAAGATAACTCGGTCCCTTTCATGTTTAGAGAGTTTGAAAATAGACCGAAAGGAAATTCTAGTAGTCCTTTTTCGTAGTATAATCCCTTAAATTCAAAAAAGTATAAAATAATATGAAAGGGATGACTTTTCGATAGTTTTAGCGAGCCAAACAAGACAAGCGCTTGATATTTTTGTGTAATGATCCCTGAGGTCCAAAAAGATCAAAATACAAGAGGGATGACACTTCCAATCACTTTAATGAGCTGGAGAGGCCAATAGCTCGGTAATATTTTCATATTTTACGAGTCTAAAAAGAGCTTAAAAGAGACTCGTTTTTGAGAAACGAGTGATGTTTTCAGATAACAACTGGTTCTAGGTAAGTTTGGAACTTTTCAATCACAGCAGTGTAAAGAAGGTGGCTAAAAGAATCACTCGTCGCAACTGTTCCTCAAAAGGGAAAACAATCAAGTGGAGGCGTATGATCCGCTAAAAAGTGGAAGTGATGGTAAGAACAGGACCAAGGCTCAAAAGCTGATAGCAATGTGATCACAAAGGTTATTTATCGAGGGTGGATTCTTTTTTTAATGAGCTTGAATCTTTAGAAACTATGCTCAGTGCTAGGTTTATTTTTTAACGAGCTTGAACTTTGCGGAAACATTGCTCGTAATAATAGTCAGAGATGTTCAATTCACCATTAACACTATGTTCTTTTGACGGTCGTACTACCTGTTCAGTTGCTCCATCAAATTTATTAGAAATGTAAATACATGCTTAAAAAATGAGTTAAAAACTAACATCTTACTTGAATTACGGTTTTACCTCTCATTTTTACCATTTCATTCAAATTTGGGATTGTTGGAGCTCTAGAGGTGTTTTCCCCCTTGATTTTCATCAGTTGATTTCAGGAGATTTGGTGGACTATTTTCGGCGCCGTCTGGACTAGGTAGGAGCTAACCCTAAGCTCTTTAGTTGCATTCTTTCCTTGTCTGATTCTTAGCATCTTTTCCTATTTTTTTGGGCCTCAGGGGTTTGAACAATTTGTTCTTGCCCCATCGCACCTAGTATACATCAAAAGATGCGATGCATACTGAGTTGGCCATTGGCCAGTCAGTATGCATCCCACCCTATACACAGCTAGGGTGCGATGGGCGCAGGGAGGAAAGTTTATGCACTGTTTTTTCATGGAAATTTTGCCTTTTTTTGCCCAAATCAGGATCCTAATTCTTCTCTTGTTTGATTTTCAAAGATTCATCGGATCAAGATGGTCATTACATGGCGTGAATGTGAGCATGAAGAAGAGGATATGATCGCCTTACATGATCCGGGTATGGTTACTGCATTGTGAAACTGTGGCTTGCTCAAATTCTTCCGCATATCCAGCATGAGGCAACAAATCAATTTGTTGCAATATCTTCTCGATGCATGGGATCCTACCAACCAATTGTTCCAGATTAGAGGTAAATCCATCCCTTTGACAGTTGAGGATATCTATTTCTTAACCGGGTTTTCGAGGCATGGTGCCCCTCTCTCATTATCAGGATCCGCCCGTGGGGGGTGAATCCGCGAGGGATTACATTCACCGATTCTGTAGAGATGGATCTTAGCCAAGTAGGGACAATAAGATCATTATTCGAGATGTCACTGACCTATCCTTGAGGACTATTTTATTCACCTTTGCTAGATTAGCTGGTAGCACGGCTCTTCACTTGGCCAACATGTCTTATATGCAGTATGCCTTGGAATGCCTTGAACCAAAGGTATTCAACTGGTGTGATGCAGTACTTCTGGTTATAAAAAAACAACTTTCTAAGGTGAAGAACGGAAGATCCAAGAACTTTGGTTATGGTTCTATTCTGACCGCTTTCGCCTTGGAGAGGATCCCACTGATGCAACCACAATACATTTCACTTGGACTGCCAGCACCGACAGAACCACGGATGCAAATATGGGTTGATCTTATGGCCAGATATGTTGGTTAGTCGCAAATTTCATTCTCTGATGCCTTCTTTGAGTGGTTCAACCGTCAACAGATGGTCTTTGCTGAGTATCCATATGTTGGGATGGATTTCAGGGGTGACCCAGATTTGGTGCTGCCGGCTGGCAAGCAGTGGGGTGTCATAGGTAAAAAGATCTGACCATATCTCTCTTTATTTCTTTTATCATGTTCTTGCGTTTTTTAAATGTTATCAAGACTAATCAAACCCATATATTTGCAGATATTGGACTAGTGCGACCAGCAGTGTGCCCGAGGGTAGCAACTGCTGTTCGAGTAGGAGAGGCTCTAGGGAGGGCTGTCCTTCGTGATCTGGACATAGCAGAGACCCTTGCAGTATTGCAGGATCAGATCGAGGGTGTCACCCTTGGTATTAAGGATGTGAGGACCGATGAGTTACCTCTGAGATTACAACGCCATACTACTGGCGTGCCGAGTTGATGGACTAGGCTCTTACGCATGATCGCACAAGTGGTGACTTGTTATCACCAACATCATTGGTCTAGTGTGCTTTCCTAAATTTTTTAGTTTTTGGGTCATATGACCAATTTTGTCCTGGACATAGAACATTTTGTAAAAACTGTAAACAGTTATATATATTTTGATTTTCAGAGTTTTATTTTGGTTAAGTTATATGATCTTGATGCAAATGTTGATTGAAATGCTTTTTCTTTTATAAATGCTGCAAATGTCTATCTAACACATAATTTTCTAATGAATCAGTTAATGTGTTTAAGTTTATGGAAATGTGTTGATATTGAATAGAATCAAACTGCCTTTCCAAAATCTTGACCCTTAGGAACATACGATAGATAGATGGATTCTGAACGGAATAGATGCCAGTAAGTTGTAGGATGACGAGTTGTGAGTCTAGCCTGACAACAAGTTGGCATATTCCATGTGCGATGGCATCAGAGAGAAGCTCTATCAACGCGCTATACTGAGTGATGTTGTTCGTTGACTGACCAATACATACCCCTCTGAAACTTACTAACTCGCCGCTTGGATAAAAAATGGCCCAGACTGCAGAAGATAGGTTCTGCGTACTACGACTAGCTCCATCGGCGTATCCAACAAATGATTCCAATAGGTTTGACATCTGCAACAAATGCAAAAGTGGATTACCTAACTAAACGATCACTCTTGACGAAAACAAAAATGTAACAAAAGCATATAAAGAGATTACTACATTCGATCAAGCATAGTAACACTTAAGGTACAACCCGTTTCGGGGTTGCGACAACAGAATCCCATTCTAATCTACTAGCTTGTGGGCTCCTTTTGCTAATACTCACTTAAAAATGTAGGGACCCATCCACAATGGTTGGAACTTACGTGCTCCCAATTTATTGGACTCCTGGTCATAAAGCAAGACTATGTCACCTTCCGAGAAGACACGAGGTTTGACATTTTTGTTAAATTGCACCTTGACTCGTTTCTTATGAGTAGCCAAGGCAACGTCACGATGGGTTTCATCCAATTGGATTAGTTCCAAGAAACGAGCCTCTTCCTCTGAAGTTCCGGGGAGAAGGTCGACTACGAGCTTGAGAGATGAAATTTCACACTGAACCGGTAAGACCACTTCCAGGCCATACATCAGCTGAAAGGGTGTAAATCCAGTTGCATTTCTCACTGATGTCCTATATGCCCACAAGGCTGAGTACAGGATTAGGTGCCAACTCCGTTTGTGGACTCCAATCATCCTTTGCAGCAATGCGCATCAGGACTTTGTTGTTGGCTTCAACTTGTCTGTTAGCTTGCGGATAATACAGAGTAAAATTGTTGTGGGACAGTCCTAATTTGGCAGCCAATTCAACCATCATGTGATTGCGGAAATGCGATCCATGATCTGTGACTATAGCTTGTGGAACACCAGATCTAGAGACTACATGATTGAAAAAGAAAAGAGCAGCCGTTTCACTGTTGTTGTGTAATGTAGGCATCGCCTTGGCCCATTTTGTAAAATAGTCAACTGCGACTATGATATACCCATAGCGTAACCAGATTGATGCCCCCCACACACGCCTGAATGGCAATCGTTTAGGACTTTTTCAGCCTCCTCATGTGTGAGGCACCTCCACAGAACTGTATTGATACCACGACGGTAAAGTGTATTACTGACAATCATGTAGTCTTTTGCTTGGTATCGAGTACGTTGTTGTTCTGAGCGAGAGGTATTAGGCCTGTATGTTTGGGTTTGGAGATAGATTATTATATCTCCATACCATGGATCACTCGATGATATCAGAAACAAAGATTCATCCACGATTGATGCTATGGATGTTGAATTGTTGGACGATGATGGGAAGTCGCAGAGTAACTCTGTGAAAACTAAGGATTTCTTTGATTTGGATTTTATGAATTCCATATCAAACTCTTGTAAAATAGCTATCCATTTCGAATATTTGCACCCTAGTAACTAACGCGACAGGATGTAAGTCATAGGGTTGCAATCTGACAAAATGGTAGTTTTGCGAAAGAGGATATAGTGTCGAAATATTTGTACTGCTTGAATAGCTGCAAGAGACAACTTTTCAACATATGAGTACTTGCTTTTTGTATCATTTAAGTTTCGACTTAAATAATAGACAGGATGTTCGATTCCATTGTCTTCTTGAACTAAAATAATTTTGATGGTTGTATCTGCTACAGCTAGATACAGGTTAAAGTCTTTTTGATAGTCACGAGTGTACATTAATGATGATTTTATTAGGGATTCCTTTAGAGCATCAAAGGAAGCTTGCGCAACCTGATCCCAGTTAAAGGGCACTTCTTTTTTCAAAAGACGCATATAACCTTTAGCAAGTTCGGCGTAATTTGGAATGAACCTCCTCAGAAAGTTTGCTTTCCCTTGGAGTTTCTAAATCTGAAGCAAATTCGAAGGTGGAGGCATATTGATGATTGCCTGAACCTTACATGGGTCGAGTCAAATCTCGTCCTTAGAAACTACGAAACCTAGTAAACGACCAGAACCGACACAAAACACACACTTGTGCGGATTGAGTCGTATCTTGTAGTGTCGGCAATGTAGAAATATAGCTCTCAAATGCTGCGGATGATCAATTTGCTTTCGCGAATGAGCCGGTAGATCATCGAGATACGGTTGAACGATGTTCTTGATGTCATGGAAGGCATAATTCATTTCTCTCTGAAAATTTTTCCCTGCGTTCTTTAAACCGAAAGGTAGTTTGCGATACGCAAACTTGCCCCACGGACATATAAATGCAGTCTTCGACTGATCCTGTGGGCGGATATTTATTTGATTGTACTCGGAAAATCCATCCATGAATGAAAATATTTCGCATCTGTTGCATTCATCAATTATTTGGTCAATGAAGGGTGTAGGGTAGTTGTCCTTTGGACAAGCTTGATTTACATCCTTGTAATCAACGCACACTCTAATTGTTCCTTGCTTTTTCATTACACGAACAATATTTGATACCCAATCAGTTAGAGGAACTGGGTAAATGAAACCAGCATGTAAAAGTTTTTCAACTTCTGCCTTGATGGCAGCGGCTTTCTTCGGGTGTACCTACCGAAGCCATTGTCATACCGATTTGACATCTGGATACATCTTGATTTCGTGTTCAACTATGCTCGAGTCTATGCCTGACATTTCTTCATAAGACCATGCAAAGACATCTTTGAATTCGCAAAAGAGAGCGCAATATATTTCCAGTTCTGAAGAAGAGCGAGATTTGTCGACATGACTATTCTCTACAACATTTGGTTTGGTTGAGATATTTATGGCGATAGTTTCTTCAATATTGGACGGATTTCACTCGGAACCCACCGTATTTACAGTATTTGATAGAAATAAAAAACTGAAGAATGATTAAGGTCGCTGGAACAATCTTCGTTGTAATCTTGAGGATGGGAACGATGGTGGTAATCTTCCCATGGTGCCTCTCCTATCGTCATTGACTGAATGATTCCTTCATCTGTAGAATGTACATGCGACCAAGGATCTGAAGAGGTGCCATATTCCTTAAACCTATCTATCCAAACACTCGATGAGCGTTGGTTTGGGTTTGCCACCCAGGCCAAGAGAATTGATTGCTACAAAATTTCTATTGGGCTTGGAGGCAATACTTGTCGATGATCCATGCTAACAAAATGTTTGGAAATCCTCTGAATCTTTATAGATATAGAAGATACCATATTGCAGGTTTCCACTGTGGCCACTTTCGCCAGATTACTCGGAGGCGGTAGGGAAAAAGTACCCATTAAGGTAGGGTCTTTTAGGAGTCCTACTCTGACATTTTGAAGTGATTGAGAGCTTCCATGGATCATTGGAATGCTTCCTGTAACTTGTGACCTGTTGGGGAGAAAGGTTTGTTGGTCAACGATCGTAATTCATCCTTGGAAGGGAAATGCAATCTTTCTAAAATATGTTGACACAATAGTAGCCATTGCATAAATCCAGGGCCTTCCCAGTAGGATATTGTAATTGAGGTTTCCATCGATAACTTCGATGTCAATTTCTACTGTCTTTCCCCCCAGTTCAACTTGCAAGTTACTTAAAATCCCGTACGGGGTGTATGTTTGTCCATCGAATGCTTTTGATTTCGTTGATGATCTTGAAAAGGGTGGTGAGCCTAAATTTTTCCAGCAACTCATTGACATAATGCAGGTAGATGCCCCCTCATCAATAATTGTTCGATGAACAATTTTGTTGAGGGCTTTCACCTATACGAGGAAAGCGAGTTGAGCTAGTAACTGAGGTTCATATCCTTTATGATTAAAGGCCACAAGATTGAAATTCGTTGGTTCAATCCCACCTATTGCTGATAATAGAGCCTGCTTTTGGGAGGGGAAATTTTGTAGTACTTCAAGTGTCGACATAGTGGATGGTGATTGGGCCAAATCCTCTACTATATTATGATTCTGTGTTGCTTGAGCACGAGGATTAAATGTCAATCTGTGTACTACTCCCTTTGGCGGCTTTATTGTTAGCTCAGGAATGATGGGTGGCACAACTTCGAGCGAAGTTGTTGTCGAACTACTAGGTTGATCTATAGCCTTGTTGTTCGACATCTGTGGATTCACATAATCTTTATTCCTTGTCGACATGAAAGCATCATTTTGCTGTTTCGAAATGGACAACATAAGCACTTGGGATGGGGAAGCATTATCCCTAGCAACCAGATTAGTTTCTAGGTTTGGAAATGGATCAGTCAACACTGCTGAGGTATTTGAACTCTTAAATAACTTCTTGATCTCAGCTTTATGCAGACATTCTTTCGTCCAATGGTCTCCATTGCATATGAGACATGGCTGACTAGGTTTCTTTTTCCCATAAGGGTTTCCAGAAGGTTTCTCAGGAGTTGAAACTTCCTGTTTCTTCTTTTTGTTTTTCCCTTTCTTCTTGCCCCCTATTTGCTTTGGTTCTTTGCCTTTGTCAGTCGACACGCCATTAACCTCTGAGGCAGGAAGTTTGTCATTTGCATTTTTACTGGAAATTGCAAGGGCTTTACCATATGGGGCATTTGTGGTTTATGTACTTGAGGTGCCAATCATGCTGTCGCTAGCATGAGAGTCTCTGTTTGATTTAGCAGGAGGAGGAACGAAAAATTCTGGTCTAGGACCATCAGGAATTTTGTCATAGAGCGTGCCAGACTGAGTATAGATCAAGTCTAGATATTGTGCACGAGCAATGACTTACCCTTCAATGACAACTCCTCCCTTGGCCACATCTTCTATAATAGAAGCTAACAATGACTTAATAAACCATTCAACTAGCAGCTGATCAAGAACATATGTCTTTACCATTCGACGTCAACGTTGCCACTCATGAATATGATTAGATATGTGAGTGGTTGTTGTTTGTTTAAAATTGGTAAGGAGTTTCGTTCCTGTTTCGTACCTTATGGGTAACTGAAAATGGGTTAAAAAGGTGGTGGCAAGGGTGTTGAAGTTATCGAATGAAGCTCGAGGCAATTAAATGTACCATTTCGCTGCCGGACTAGTTAGCATTCGCTGAAAAAGGCGAAGCCTAATCGAATCATCATTGAGGGTGTTGGACGAACACCACAAATGAAAGGTCATTACATGATTTTATGGATCTTCACTCGGATTTCCATTGAATTTAGGAATATCTGACAGAATTTTATGAGGAATCACTGACCACCAAGGGGCGTAAGCAATTGGATCATTTGTTAGCCGGTTCAGATCTGGTAATTCTAAAGTCGCTACGAAAGGCAACTGTTGATTCAGGTTTGGTGAAGCATACCCAGGATAATATGGGATTGCCTGAGTAGTCGGTCTTTGCATACCAACATAATGTATTTGATGCTGATAACTTTGATAAGGTTTATGGGCATAGCCATTATAATATTATTGATGGTAATCGTTTTGAATATACGGCTGCCCATTACCTGCAAAGCTTTGTTGCTTAGGTCCTTGGTAAGCTTGCTGGAATTGCGGTTGTTGATATTGCACCAGCCATGGTTGTTGGACCATTTGATGTTGTTCAATACTTGATATTTGACCAAGATGAGGGGTGATAGTACCTGTTTGAGCCTAAGTTGCTTCAGTTAAGGAGCCACTAATCGGCGGTTGTGATTGAGTCGCAGAGATAAGAGCTTGTTGTATTATGACCTGAGAGACTTGAGGTTGACATACAACAGGCAACGCTTGTACTTGCGACACCGTCATAATAGCCAGTGTAGTGGGAATGTTCGACACAGATTGATTTTGTTGCATTGAATATACAACTCTTGGCTATTGGGGCAGTATTGGTACCCAACCACTAGATGAAATTCCAGCTTGATCGAATTTTGTTGTGAACTCTCATATGGTTGCTCTCCCAGAGGGAACAATGAAAAGGCATACTGTCCCCCATATGGTGGCAATCCAATGTTCAAAGGGTAAATTGGTCTTTAGAGACTGGACTGCCCAAATTGATACTGATGTGAAGGATCAATTTGTTGAGTCTCAACATAAGAAACTCCAGATAATATTCCAAATGAACAAATAGGAACAAACCATTCTGTCGAAACAGTCCTTGGGTGGACTCCATCTAGCGGTTAAGAACTAGTTGGGACAGATGGTATACCAACGAACATTGTCAGAGTAGCAACGGGAAGTTTTGCTGCTGTTGTATCGGATGACACAGTCCTAGATGTTGATGGTTGTTTAGATATATTGAGTCTATCCAAAAGATTTCCTAGTGATTCGACAGGAAATTGCGATGAAGGGTGATTAAAAGAACTAACTTCTGTGTTAGAAGGATATAGGTGGATCCTAGTTCCAAAATGCAATGAGGTACTAGATGGAAGATCTTCCACAATATCTTCTATGACAATCAGTCCAGGTGGAAGGGGTAGACCGTTGGGTTCGTAAAATATTTCTGGTGCCGAAGAAGGTATAGACTCTGCAGCGACAAATGTTAGAGGGGTGACACTGTCCGAATCAGCACTAGATGGAGCTAGTTCAGGAATATTAGTGTTTACTGTTACACTAGGATCAGTTCTAATGTCCTCTTGTAACTACGAAACTTATTCTGTAGAGGCAGGGGTGCCAGAAAAAATTGGAGTAACCGGAATCTCTGATGATGTTGAAACACAGGTTTCAAATAAACTAGGAGACTTCGACCCAGTTAAACGAGATCGCTTGGCCTAGAATGGTTTTGTTTCCAGAGTCAAAGACGGTTGACTCATTAGTCTTCATGAATGATGAGGTTTTGATTGACTTTCTTCCATGATTGCGGATTACTTGATCAACTCAAAAGAAAAAGGGGAAAATGTTATTCCGAATTAAATTAATTTTATGATGCTTTGACACAACTTGCTTTTTCAATTTTTAAGAGTTGAGAAAAAGCTAAAGATGAATCTAGTTGCCTTCGATTTTTAATGAGCCTGAAGTGACAAGTGCTTAGATGGACCTTTTCTTTTAAGGAGTTGAAAAGGAACGAAAGTGACTACTCTGGAAATCTAGATAGAGGGATTACCAAACCAATTGCAAAACTGCAATATACACCTCGGTGGTAAATTATAGAGAAATTACCGAGGACTTTACGTATGGTAGTCAATCTTCCCGAATGCTGTGTTCATTGCATTGCGATCGATAGGGCAGCAGACACGGATTCCTAAGGATAAAGGATATCAACCTATTGTGGTCTCCCAATATATACTCGATGGTACGTGGGAGCAGAAGTCCGTACTGGCACTTGTCGTATCAAAGAGGAGGAATCACCCAACCTACGATGAAAATGGTAGTTACCAGGATTTACAACGCCAGAATATGTCTCTAGCCTAGACTTCTAGATGTTGTGCGTTAGGTTCCAAAGCATTTTTATGTTCATTGAAGTTTATTTTATAGTTGATATTTCTTAAGAAGTTTTCCTTTCAAGGTTCACCGCGTGATGTAGACGTACAATTCCTGAATATGCAATCTAAATGATAAACAGTCGTTTATTTTCTTTTAGCAATGGAAATCCTAGCTACTAAGGAAAGAAGAGTAAAATTCTTTCAACATAGAGTAGAGAGCACACACTAAATGCATTTTCCTAAATCAATTTCCACATTCAGTCTAAATTCAATTGCACATGCATGTATTTGTTTTTTCGTTTCCTTAATGTGGGAATGACAAAAAGAAAACTAAGTACATATTTGAACTACTTTTCCTCAAAGCGACACTTTAGCAATTTCTTTTCAAAAAACAAAAGGAAGAATAAGATGACACTTTCACTTTCGAATGGAAAACTATTTTCGACACTTCAAAGAATTGATAATTCAAATCAAATACAATGGAAAAAGTGTAATCGACTATCTAAAAGAGGAAGAATTTACGACACACTTTTTCTTGACTGAAAATGATAGTTGTGACACTTTCGAATCAAAAGATGACAGTTCAATTAAGCTACTTTTTGCAAATGAAGAATGTAATTGATGAAAAATACATAAAAAACATTCACAATTCCTTATCAATGGAGGCTAAATAATGTAAAGGAAGAAGGCTTCAACAATGATATACTGATCATAGGCAACAAAACTACTGAATAGAGCTGAAAACAATGAAGAAAAAACCAAAATCTGGAGAGAGAAACAGTCTCATTCAATCATCGCACCTGTCCTTAAGGGAAACAGGGATGCATCTCACCTGCAACACACAGGAGGTGCGATGCATCCAGACTGCCAATGAGAGACAATGTGATTGTCTAGGGACAAGACTGAGCTTGGTTTTCACCCATAGTTTGCAACTAAGTTCACGGATTTAGGCTGAGCTTATGATAGGCAGTAAACACAAAGTATAGGGGCTGATATAATGAGGTTATTGAGCTACCACCAGGGCACTTAGGATGTTTGCAAGTCAAATGTTCAGTTCATAAACCAACCTAGAGATTGACCGAAGCAGCGTTGATCTACTTTGCAGTTGCATAGAAAAAGAAGTTCGAAGGCTAGTTGACTTAACTTCAGGCTCCGTCTGTAGTTTATAAAGCAAACAACAGTAACAAACAAACAAACTATTCGTTCTCCAATGGAGTCTCCATTTTGTTTCGAGGAAACTAGTGTCTACTCAGATCTGCTAGTCCCACTAAGATGGGTAGCTATCTTAGAAACAAACAATTCAAAGTAACTTGTGTTTTCCTTTATGAGAGATAGATGAGAGAGAAGCAGGAGAGCACCAAACCAGTCTTTCGCTTGGCTCCTTGCTTGTTTCCTCTCTCCTTTTGATAGAGCTTTCACCAGCTCCTCTGACCTTGTCCCGCTTCAAAGAAACACCTGTAGAGTCAAAGAAAAAAAAATACCCATCCAAAAGCATAGAGATCTATAACCTATAAACAATGTAGGATTAGATGTACATTAACCATACAAATGCAACATAAATACAAGATTCAGAAATTATACAAGTATATGGGAGGGAAAAATCAAATAGCTTATTGATAGAGTAGATTAGAAGAGAGGATACAACCTAGTTCTGACCCTAAGCGCCATCCTCCCAGCATTTGATAAGCCCTCTTCACCTCATGAAAAGCTAGATCACCCAACAATACCAATGCTCACATGAGAAACCAACAAACACTTCCTTACCAATATACAAAAATTTCCAGCACAAGGCCTCTGGATCTCTAGGTGAGGGATCCATATATAGATATTTGCTAGGGGCGTGAGTCAAGCTTTTGGGATTTTTGATTAGTGTCATTTCACTGATAGTTCTTGGTTCCACTTGGAGATTTCATGATCTCTTACTCATCCCTGGGTGAATTCAGAGAGGCAAGTGTCATATGAGCAATTTCTAGAAGATTCTCTAAGTTTCCACCTAGCAAACTGCCTCTGCCATTTGTCTGCTCTCGCTCATCGTACCCTATAGAAGGGATTTTCAGTATGCATTGCACCCCTTGTGTGTAATAGGTGAGATGCATCGCACCCTCAACATGGAGTAGTCTGTATGGTCTAGTTTTGACCAGTTCTGAGCAGTTTTTCAGGGAGAACTTTTGGGAAATGATGTGACCAGTTGACCTTGATCCTTTGGGGTATGAAACAACACTTTTAGAGGTTTAGAATCCCTTGGTTTATGGAAATATGTGATTGGGGTTGCAGTGCCCAAATATGTCTATAACAGATATAGTAAAAGAGGAACTATGGAAAATGATTTTAGTAAAATTTATTTACCTTATTTATGATAGCCAATGAGTTTCCCCTCTCATTATCATGCCCAATAGGAATTGCAAGTAGATAATTTGTGTTGCTTATAAATAACTAAATAACTCCACTCCTAGGTGTTAGAAATATTGAGAGTGTGGGGGGGGGGGGGGGGGGGGTGCATCAATATTTCATGATATTTCAATGTTTACTTAGTTTTCAATATTCTTTATAATGTTAATTGAATGAAAATAGATCTATACATAAGAAAGTAACGCATGTTAACCAAAAATCGATTTTTGATTGAATCTTAGATTCGCACGCGCAGGTCTGAACTAGCAACCATCGTTGCCTCCTGCAGCTTCTCCGCTTGGAAGCCTCCTACTGTTGAGCTCCCCCGAGCTCGGTCTTCCCTTTGATCTCATGTATTCCCTCTTCCTGCGCAGCTTTCCACTCTCTCCTCATCTCTTGGTAACCTCCTCCTGCTGATTTCTTCCTCACCATGCCCCTCTCAGTGGGGGGAGATTCTTCCTCCCAGCAAGGGATAGATGATCAAGAAACAACATTTACATCTCTAATAGTAGAAAATGGAGCTCCAAAAGCCAGGCCAACCTCTAGTAAATTTGTGAAGAATTTAGTAGACATACCAGAGATCTCATTATCTCCAACACTCCCCAGAAAAGCTGCTACCTCTTTAGCTGAACATGGCTTGGTGGGACAATTTACAGGGTTGTGGCCTTCTCCCAGAACAATCCAAAAATGGGTGAGAGAAACTAGAGTGCAAATATACAAGGAAAAATAGCCATAAGGTTCTGTGGAAGGGGATATTTTACTTTCCTATTCAAAACCAAGGAAGATAGGAACTTAATATTTAGAAATAGACCCTATTTTATGGACTCAAGAGACTTATATCTGAATAGATGGTCACCAGATTTTGATCCAGAAATGGATATCCCAAGCACTGTTCCAGTTTGGGTTAGGTTGCCTCATCTCCTCCTTCACTGTTGGGGTGATGAGTTAGTGAAAGCTATCGGAAATGCGGTTGGCAAGTACATAGACAGATGTGAGCCGAAAGATAATATGCATGCCTGTGCTAGAATCTGTGTGGAAGTAGATATGGGAAAAGGGCTACTAGAGGCTATAAAAATCAAGGTGGATCAATAGACACACATCCAACAGTTGGACTATGAACAAATCCCATTCAAATGCAAGGTATGCCATGAATACAGTCATTTTGAAAATAGATGTAGTAAACTAAAAGAATTAGAGAATACTAAGAATGCTGAAGCACAGAAAGACACTTGGGAACAAGTAAAAAGAAAAAAACCCCATAATAAACAAGATGCTCCGAACTCCTCTCAGCCCCAAGAAACCAATGCATCAGCCTCAAATCCCCCCAAGAAATACAACCCCTCCAACAAACCCTTCCTCTAACCCATTCAAACTCCTAGGAGAAGACTTTCCATCCCCTCGTTCTCCTTCCCAAGTTAATGGATTAGCCATCATATCATTCCCCACCGAGAGCTCATCCTCCCTTCCACCCACAGTCGACCGAATTCAAACAAGAAACAAAGTAAAAGAAAACACCCAAGCATGGGATCAGTGGAAAAAAGTAGGAATGAAATCCAATAAAGAAATAAGGATGAGGCAACATCAAAGGAAATGGCCATTGGCACTCAACAACCAGTGGACTCCTTTTTTGGAAAATAGAAGGGAAGTGGAGAAAAAAATCAGCAAAAGGAAAAGGGAGGAACTCATTACAAACTTAGTAAATAATGATTACGGTCTCTTGGAATTGTAGGGGTCTAGGATCCACTATTAAAATCAACGCAGTACGAGATATAATAAAATAGGAACAACCGACACTCTTATGATCCAAGAGACCAAAATCAGCAATCAAGAAGTTCAAAAAATGATTCAAACTCAATTTTTTTTTGAAGGAATAGCCATAGACTCCAATGGAACCTTAGGTGGTATATATACATTATGGAACAAATGGAAATGTGAACTTTCCAAACAAAAACTAAATAATTATTGGGTAAGAACAAATCTAAAAAATAAGAGTACAAATGAAGATTTTACCTTCATAAATATATACTCTCCAAACCACTATAGAGATAAAGTTGATTGCTGGAAATCAATAAAAGAAGAAGCACAAGAAGGGAAAAGAGGCAAGTTAATTATAGGAGGGGACCTAAAATTGATTATAAATATAGATGAGAAGCTCGAAGGCAACTATTTCAGCGATCCTTCAAGAGCAGCGCTGGAAGAACTCATGGAAGAGCACAAACTTCTGGATATACCTCCAAGTAATGGAATATTCACCTGGAGCAATAAAAGAACGGGTGCACACAACATAAAGGAAAGATTAGATAGAATCATGATTCAAGAAAATATAACAACATCCTTTTCCATAGCTAAAAGAAAAATAGTGCATGCTTCAGCGTCTGACCATAAACCTGTTGTGTTGACCTTGGATAGGCTGGAGAATCAAGGCCCGATTCCTTTCAAATACAACAAAATGTGGGACAACAAGGAAGATTTCGGTAAGCTAATAAGGGAAAGTTGGGAAACCACTGTAACAGGCTCTCCCCATTATGTATGGGAAACTAAGTTGAAAAATTTAAGATTTCAACTAAAAGCATGGGCAAGAGAAAATGCTTTCAAGGAAAAAACAAAAAAATAGAATTGCAAGAGAAACTTGAAAATATGAGCAAGGCAAAAGAAAATAAGCAAGATAGTGAGCAAGAGTATGTTCATGAAAAATAATTTTTCTTGGATCTATACAAGTAAAACATGCAAGAGGAGGAGGAAATTAGGCAAAAGTCAAGATGTTTATGGCTAAAAGCGGGGGATAAAAACACTGCTTTTTTTCATAACAACTTAAAGATAAGAAGAGCAGGTAATCAAATCGAAAAAATTCAAGTGGAAGGACATGAAATAAGGGGAATGAAAGAAATTAAATAGGTAGCTCATAACTATTATAAAAACCTCCTCTCCGTAGGGGACCAACATGTGGACATCGAATACTTCCTTCAACAAACTAGCAGCAAAATCAACGAACAACAAAATAGAGATCTAGAGGAAGAGGTCACAAAGGAGGAAATAAGAGAGGCAATTTGGAGCATGCACCCGGAAAAAGCTCCAGGGCCGGACGGTTTTACAATTGCCTTCTACAAGAACCATTGGGTAACAATAAAAAAAGATTTAGTGAGAATGATCAAAAACATTTAAAAAAAATAAAGTGGTAGAAAATACCAAAGCTTCATACTTGGCTCTCATTCCTAAAGAACCAAATCCTATCTCTTTTGATAGATACAAGCCAATCTCGATATGCAACTCTTCCTACAAAATCATCACGAAAATCTTGGCTAATAGACTGAAAATAATTCTACCTTGCATCATCTCAGAAAACCAAGTAGGTTTTGTCCCAAAAAGACAGATTACTGACAATGTAATTATAGTATAGGAGGCCATACACAGTAGCATTCAAAGAAAGGAAAAGGGCATGGTCATAAAGCTGGATATGGCCAATGCTTTCGATAGAGTAAATCATAATTTTCTTGTGGTCGTCCTTCAAAAGTTCGACTTTTCTCCCAAGTTCATAGATATTGTTATGGCATGCATCTCCACCCCTTGGATAGCACCATTGATTAATGGGAGGCCAAGTAGCTATTTTCGAAGCACAAGAGGACTGAGGCAAGGGTGCTTTCTTTCCCCTTTCCTCTACATCTTAATGGCTGAAACGTTGAGTATTCAGCTTGAACATCAAAGAGAAAAAAGGAAAATTACAGGTATTAGAATTGCTAGAGGGGTTAAAGAAATAAGCCACTCGCTCTTTGCTAACGACACTCTTCTCATTGGGGGATCCTCTAACATATTAGCTAGGCAGTTTAAAAAAGTTCTAGATGATTTCCTTGAAGTTTGAGGAGGCCTTCTTAATAACAAGAAATGCAGAATCTACACTTGGAACGTACCAATTAACATAATGCATAGGATCTCACAAATGATGGACATCCCGGTTCAACTAAAATGGAGCCATTTTACATATCTTGGATTACCATTAGCAAAATAAGTTGTTAAGGAAGAGGTCTGGAACAAACAAATAGAAAAAATGAGGGGGAAAATTCAACGTTGGGGGATGACATGGCTAAATCTAGCAGGCAGATCAATATTAATCAAAGCACTCCTCTCAGCCTTGCCAATATATCAGTATGCCATAATAATGGCACCGACAAGCACATGCAAAGAAATGGAATTAATTATTATAGGCTTCCTATGGCAAGGAGGAAAACAAGAATCCAAAAAATTTAGTCTTTTCTGATGGGATCAAGTGACTCTCCCATTTGAAAAAGGAGGTATCTCAATCAAGATTCCAGGCTTGACAAACAATGCACTCGGGATCAAGTTAGTTTGGAGAATGTTAAATGGGAAGGATCAATGGTGGAGCGAAGCACTATCAAGGAAATACCTCAACTGGCAACGGTCAAAGATGCTCACTGAAATAATCCCAGTTCGTCCTTGTACCCAAGTCTAGAAACCTATCAGAAAAATTATCCCACAAGTTAGAGACCAAATCTCCAAGAGACTGGGGAATGGGAAATCTACCTCTATTTGGGATGAAAGAATCATGGGAGCAACACCTTTGAACCATCACCAAAATTTAAGAGGACTAAAATAATGGATGGAGGAGAAAGGTACAACTTTTTTATATTCCATCTGTGATTGGGAACAAAACAACTGCACAACTTTGGAGAGTGCAGTCACTCCCAGACAGACTAAAAAATCAGTGGGAAGAATTGAAGCTTCTACTTGTAGGAGCAGCCCCCATAAATAAATAAATCCGAGATAATTATATATGGGATCCAAATGGAGGAAAATTTACAGTAAAATCAGGCTACAACTTCCTACAAAAATACAACAATTACGAAAATTGGAACCTATGGACAACAACATGGAAGAATGAATGCCTACCCAAAATATATTTTTTTGCATGGACTTTACTAAAAGGCAAGATTATTACGGTAAAAAATTTAAGGAAAAAGGCTTCCAAGGCCCCTCCATATGTGTCATGTGCCAAAGAGAGGAAGAAAGTATTCAACACTTATTCCTGAATTGCGTTATTGCAAGATAATGCTGGAAGCAAATTATCAATCCCATGGAAATGAGCATTGACACAATAGAGCAGCTGACAACTCTAAACAAAAATTGGGAGCAAATCTGGAAGTGCCTTCCCTCCACTCTTTACTAGCATCTTTGGGTTGCCAGGAATAAGTGTATCTTCAAAGGGCAAAAGCCAAATATAGGGACCATTCTAACTAAGACATGGGGTCAAATTTCGGAAATGATAAGTGTAAATGGAGCACCAAGTATGGATCTAAATAGTTTGCAGCAAGAAGAAAAGGATTGGTACTGTAAATCCCTCATTGAAGGCTCAACGAGGAGCCAATCTCTAAAGAAGGTAGAACGAAAAATTAGAGATTGGAAGCTTCATGGGAATGACATGGAGATGGAGGAATGGATCAAAATTCAAAGAAAACACACTCTCTTCTTCGATGGAGCTTCAAAGAACAACCCAGGAAGCGCAGGGGCAGGCGGATTAATTCTGGATCCGAAAGGTGAGACATTATCAACTTATGAATGGGGACTAGGAATAATGACAAACAACAGGGCAGAGGCATACAGTTTTTTAATGGGTATCAATATCCTAAAAAAAATTAGTTAAAAGATCCTATAATAATTGGCAACTCGACAGTTATAATAGCAACAATGGAAGCAGGGAGAGACTTAAAAAATGTAGCATTAAATAAAATTAGATAGCGAATTTTGGACAAAATAAAGAATTTGGGGAATGTTGTCTTCAAACATGTCCTCAGAACTGAAAATAAGGAGGCTGACTCTCTAGCCAACAAGGCAGTGGACCAGAGAGCTGGAGTGGTGAAGAAAATCAAGATATTTATGAACAAGCAATCCCATAATTCGTCCCCTCAGGAGGATTGGTCTAAGTCCCAAAGTATAGTTAATCACATCAAATCAATTGAATCAAGGAATCAAAATACGAACAAGCAGCAGGAGATACACCTGCACATAATAGGTAGAAAAATCTTAGTTAATCCTTCTCATGCAGTGAAGAAAATCCTCATAATGAAGAAAAGGACGCATTGTGACTGGCATCAGAGTAGAAATCGTCTCCATGAACAGAACATAGTAGTTAAAGGTCATATCAGTCATGGCGGTGATTGCTCTGATCTAAATAGAAATTCGGGCAAGAGCGGTAGTCATAGGGATATACACAAGAAGGCTGAGAAGAGTCATGAGCTTAGCATGCTTAGACAAGTCTAGAAAAAGAATCACAAGCATTGGAACCTCCATTATCAGAGACAACAATAGGAAATAGAAGTTAGAGAGCATCAAACTTCAAGTAAAAAAGAGTGCTTGGACTCTAAGGTTCAGGCAGGAGGCGTGCCAAGAGTGGTCAACAATCTAAGGATCAATCTCAATACGTAGGAGCTAAGCAGAGGTAAGCAAGCTGATGAAATTATCAAAGGAAATAATCTCTGTAGAAATTGTTCTATTATGCAAGCTGATACTAACTGCAGGGTTGCCATTGTGTTAAGAGTCTACAGGCCCCTATTATCAGAGGCTCTGTTTCTCACCTTTTTGCAATCCACTCCTCTCAAAAATATTTCTTTTCAGCCCATTGTTCTTCACCATTCCGATCAGAGTTAGGCTCATCCGAATAGAATACCGTGCCATTGTTTTCTCAAACAGTGTGATCTTCCTGTTTCGGCTCCAACCTCTATCATCCTTCATAGCTACGCTCTCGATCCCTTGAAAAAATTCATAATAGCCACTGCGTTTTACTTTTGGTCGGTTCTCTTAAAATTCACTTGCTCCCTTAACATCCCTTCCACTTTTAATTTTCAGTTTATAAGGCTTGAGCCGATTTCTCCTCGCTTTCCCATTTCTCAGAAGCAAATCCGCAAAGCCGCCAGAATCAGCAAGAGAAAGCAATCTTATTGGTATACTAAAAGGAACTCTTCAAAAGAAAAGAAGAGAGACCACAACAATCTACTAGAAGGCCATCATAAAACAAAGCACAGAAGCTCTCAGTCCAAAAATAGAGAACAAAAGAGTAATATAGTTGATAGGGCAGCAAAGATGTCTTGCAACCCCTTAGAAAAAGTGGAAAAAAATGAGAGCTGTGCAATGTATTGTGCCAATAGATTCATGATAGGTTGATTTATCCAAACACTCAAAGATCTTGATTTAGAGATGAAGAGCATAAATAAATACAAACAAATTGAAATTGAAAAACAAAGAGAAGAGATTGAAGAGTTGAAGGACAAATGCAAGCATCTTGAGGATGCAGTTGACTACATCAACTCTCTTAACCAAAGCGAGCAGGGTGAAGCTTCCTCCAGAAATAGTAAAAAGAAGGTACAACAACAAGAGGACTCTATGAACCAATTTTGGTGATCGTCATGATTTCTTCCATCAATGCTTTGTAAATTTTGCTTACTGCTTGGGCAGTGTGTTAGACAATATGTGTTTTTAAATTTTTAGTACTTTAGAAACAAGGTCTCACATGAAGAGGTAGAGACTGCATTCCCCTTTTGTTCCTCTAGTAAAGACCTTTTACAACCAGAATGTAATAGGACTTAGTCCTACCTCTATTCGTTTTATAATATAAAAGTAACTAATCATTGGTGCAAACTTCTACGGGTACGTAGGCTCCTACCTATTGGAGAATACCACCTCTTATTATAAAATATGTCATAAACCCTAGTAGCATCAAACTCTTTGCCTAAAATCCAATCTTAATAATTGTTATCAAGTTAGAATCTAAGATACATCAATCAATAACTTCCTTTATGCAAGAAAACATTAAAGTATATCCTCAACACATAAACTAATATGTGATACAAAAATGCTACAACCCTGGCAAGCAAACACATTTTCTATTGCAAACCCTTGCATATTATTTGCTCACAATAATACCAAATGTCTTTGCATCATGAAATATTTTTGACCGAACCCTAGCACCCCTAACAACATAATTCACAAGAATTATTACATTAACATATCTCTTAGGCCCTCAATTATACCATAGGGCTCAAAAAAACAAGTCAAATCACTATCACTGATTTGAGCCTTTCTGCAATAATTTTTCTCGTAAACACAACCAACAACATACATACTTGACTCTTACTGATAACCATACTCATCCAATACATTCTACTCATGACCAACAACATCAAATTCCCCTCAGAATTCCACAAGTAACTCTATTCACGATACATACCCTGAATAACAACACTCATGACATCAATGATGTTTTTCCACATAAAATATAGGTGCATATATTTCTGTCGCTGAGCTTAAAAAACCGCAAACCACATTGTTAGAAATACATAAAAACAACATAAAATATCCATATACTCTACCTCAAGGCTCTGCTACATACTCAATGGAAACAACAATCCACTCAAACTTTGCTTTGCAACAGGTATAAACTTATCTGCATAGTTTTCCAAACGTACAAGTGCTCAGATTTGAGCCAAAAAACTTTTGTCATACAATGCACTTACAATATCTGCATACATTATTCACTTGATGTATATGTGTTCAACTTCTATTCTCTTGTCATCAAGTCTCTGCATTCCATGTCAACAATCTGCCAGACATTAACCTTTTGCGATCTAACACCAATACACATTGGATTACTCAGATTTCTCTTGTCCTTGATTGCTTTTCAAGCACCCATACACGCCCATACAATGCTTTTGTACATATACACTAGACTTCTTTTTACATGTGTGCACTAGTTTCAAACCTTACCTTCTTTCACATGATATTCAGACACCCTAATTTACAATACTCCGTTCAATATGCAATGAATAACATACTTTGGATCCACTCAAGGAATATTTAATTATGCAATGAACTAGATCCATGAGATTTTAAATTGATTCACTATGTTCAAGTGACAAATAACATTCCACCATGTTAGATCAACAAGATTGATTCATTCCACAACGATCTACTCCATTTATTTGTTTAATTGGGTATTGAAAACAATAATACACACTGTTTAACATGGGTAATAAGGCTACTCATAAGATCTTGGAGGTGTTAAATTAATTGATAAGATCATAACTATTTATTAAACCTGTGCAAGTAAAAGAGCAACAAAAATATAAAATATCTATTTCCAGAGTACGCATATCCATCCTCAGAGCTATATTGATACATTAGTTGCATAGATTAATCAGATCAAGTGCACACTCCTTTGACCTATGCTAGAACAAAAAATAAAATAAAAAATAAGAATTCTAATTTAATCTAGATCAATCCACAGAGGTAACATCCTTCAGATGCTAGATTGAACTCCTCTTGCACACTAATTGTCAAATCGCCTTACGAATTTATAATATTTTCACCCTTCAATTACCTTGGGGAAAAACATATCCTTGTTGATGATATTTAATTGACAGACCAATTCAATTTATGGACCAAATCACTTCATAAAATATTGAAGATAAATTTGTGCCTTTGGACCAAAAAAATCGAACATTGGACCCTATTGTCACCCAAATTGTACATGCAAGATGCAACAATGCTAAGGACAGGGGATGCCACTCTGATCCCCACCATATCCATTTTAGTTGTCTCCCTACAACAAGATATGGGGGTTAGTCCCTATGAAATGTGAATATGGGAGACTTGTTGCCACCAACAAGTTTGGGAGACACAACTGAATGGACTAGCAACTTGGTTGAATTAACAAGCTAAATGATTTGAGTAGATTATCATGGAAGGCCAATGCCTCAAATGGAGTCAAATACTTGCTTAGATTATTTATCAAGTTACCAAATGAACAGTTGTTTCTTGAGGATGATTCACTACCCTATATGGAATGCAAATCCTATAATCTAGGTGAGATGAAAAATCTTGGTTTATTTTAGTTAGATGCCTACCCTAAATGTATCCTTCCCCTTATTTGTTTTGAAGCTAGTCTCTAGAGTAGGTTGTGAGAGAGAAGCGAAGGGGAAGAAAGCAAGGGCTTGGTTAATGATACCTCCCCTTAGGTTCTGACCACTTGATTCCTTCTATGATGTAGAGACTGTGGCTCTGACAATTGCAAGGTCATTGTGTTAACCACTAAAGAAGTGCTAGGCTCCTCAAGCTAGATGAGAAAGATGGACCTATGTCTCTATTGACTAATCTTATGCTTCGAAGTGAATTCTTTAATGCAAGGGACTAATTCTAGTATGTCAGTGCAAGAGGTGGATGATCCTCAATTATGAACAATGAAATACTTGAACAATAGATGACCTCAACCACAAGAGAAAGTGCTTAATATTAACAGTGTCAGGAAATGTTGTGATTAGAAAATAGCTCAATTGATAAACAATACAACATCAATGCTTAACAAATCATCAATATGTCAATTAGATTAAACTTGATTATAAAATACACAAGATATATCCAATTCAAAAATGAATCCACTTATCAATGACAATAATGGCAATGAGAAATTAAGAGCATTTATCCACAACGTAACTTATAGCAAATCTTATCAACAATTTTCAAACCAATTAGAGAACTTATGTGTGTTAATGCTAGAGTGAAACTAGATGTGAATAGTGTAGAAAGAGATACAGATCAACCAATAACATATGATTGCAACAAATAAGAAAATCATGCAACTACTCAATTTAGCACTTATTTAAGATCCAAAAAATATAAACAACAAGAGCTAAAAGAGGTGACCTTCAACCACTTTATATCACTGTTGTAATTTTTTATATCAGACTTTATGCAGTAAATTTTCAGACCCTAAAATATTATGACAACCCTTAGAAAATGATCAAATATGCATGGAGGAGAAAGCCCAATGAGTGCAATTGACAATGTAATGATGAAATATGATTTCAAATAAGCTATTATGCCACTTATATGAAATTTAATCACTACTGTAGGTATTTTTATGTGGATGTAGCAAACATATTAGATCTGAAGATTACCCACTAGTCCACAAAAATCCACTTCAATGCACTTAAATTCAACTTGGGATTAATTATAAATGCCTTAGGTGAACAACTAGTGAATTTAGGCTTATTTAGAGTATGTTTAGGCCCTATATATGCTGCTATCATAAAATACTTCAGAATTCAATTTTAGGACAATGATGAAACAAGAGGATTAGAGAGCAAACCAAGAGGCCTTGAGGTGAGGGGGAAGGGGAAAATACCAGCATGATTAGGGAAAATAAGCCCTCTAGGGCTGATGCAAGGCAAGAGAAGTCTCCCTAGGGGATGCAACTAGGGTTTCAAGGGGGTCAAGGGCTCCTAAGGGCAGCCCAAGGCTCTGGCCAAGCTAGAAGAGGGGGGTTGAGGCCTCTAAAAAGCCGGACAACTTCCCTCAAGGGAGGCTTGTGACTAGGCCAAGGAAGAGGGCCAAAGGCCCTAAAGGGTAAAGATAAGCCCAAAATGACCTCATGGTTAGGCCAGAAAGGCCGGACGACTAGGCCAAGGGCTTGAAGTACTCCTAGAAACCTACAAAAATACCCAAATGTTATAAAATCACTACCAAATTGCGAGACTCTAGGCCTAAAGAATGAATGGAGGTTAGATCTTGCCTTCCTAGGCCTAGCTCTACCTCAAAACCCCCAAAAAAATCTTCTTGACCAACTTGAAGTTCACTTGCACAAATGAATCAAACATGCCAAACCCCAAATATATATACAAAATTTAAAAATCCCCAAAATAATAAAAATCCAAATTGCTGCAAAACAAATAGGTTAGAAATTATTTACAAATACACAATATTTACAGAATTATAGTTTTTTTGGGGAGATAATTTAAGATAAATAACAATGGATGAGAAAATTTTGAAAAATAATTATTGGTTGGAACCCTCCTGCAAAATCAAATACCATAAAGAAATATCTCAAATCCCAAACATAGTTAACCTTTCCCCACAATCTATGTAGAAATTAGGTTGTATATTTGTAACTGATCATGAATTTTTAATCAAAATCACAAGATAAAAATCTACACTACTTCTATGTGGACATTATTTCATAATTTAGAACAAAAATTTCATACCTGCAAGAAGGAATAACACACATGCAACAAGTATTTTTATCTGGGGAAAGAGATTTTCTCAATACCCCAATTCCTCTTGCATTAACCAAATGAAATGATATGTATTACAATTTATTTGCTCAACCGAGCTCACCCTGCAAGTGCACAACCCATCTCTCTGCTCACTAAAGGCCTCTGACACAGACTTAGTCAAATTTTTCCTCTGCTTGAGCTCCTATTTCCTTGCATTGTTCCTTGAGGAATTAGCCCCTCTTATTTGGGAAATTCCCTTAATTGAATTTCTCAATTCCTTTAGGATGATCATATGACTGCATGCAACACTTACACATTCAAGAATATTCAATAATTGATGTTACATTGCCTTGGAATCTCCATCTCAACTGGGTGACTCGAATTCTCTGCATGCACTAGCTATTTTGTGCTAATTGTTCAGTTAACTAGATGATCACTGAGTTTGACTCAAGTCCCACTACTTAACTGACCTTCCAATAGTTCCGCCGAAAGTTGGAACTAGTTTAATTGAAAAAAGCCTGAGATGACTGACCTTGATTTCTACAAATTAGCAATCACACACGCATAATTGAACTCTAACTCCTCCAACTCGAATTTACTGAGTAAACTGGTTGACAAAATCCATGTCACATAAGTTAATATCATCCAAGTTGTCTGCTGATGTGGAAATTTGAATTTTCTAAATTTAATCAAGGCAAAATCAGATTGAGAATTTCTTGTTGCACTTTTCAACACTCCCTCTCAGTAAGAAATGGATTATCAACCACCCTTATCTTGCAACGGTGGAACTTGAACTTCCCTCTTGACAAGGCATTTTTTAAAATATCAACATCTTGTTCCTCTTTTGGAATGTACTGCAACAACCTTATCTGCCTTTGCACATAGTCCCGTAAATGGTGATAAAAAATATTTATATGATTGGATTGATTGTGAAAAACAAGATTCTCAGAGAGCTTGACACAACTCCGATTATCATAGTAGATCACATTTGGATCCATCATTTGACCAAACAATCCAACAAGTATCTTTCTCATCTAGATTGCCTCACATTCTACTTGATTGGAAACCATGTATTCGACTTCTTCTGAGCTGAGTGCCATAGATATTTGCTTCCTATTGTACTGATCCAGGTTCCGGTGTGACAAAGAACCCTTCCAAGACCTTTTACTTTCATGATGTGTTAAATTGCATTTTTGAAAGAACATAAATGAATACATCTGCATGCTGTAAAGAAGAGGAACATGTCAATCATCAACACATGAAAACATAAGTCATTGATAACGGAGTTCGTCCAGGAGGGACTACATCTCCGGGCCCCGGTGTCAATATGGTGTAGGCCGCTGCATTAAGTGTTGTCAATAGTGATGATGTACATAAGAGGTGATATCGCTATCATACAAGGAAAATTACCTCACATAGGAGTGGCTCCAAGAGATGTTCTGCTATAGGAACTCTCAGTCAAAAGGACTCCTATCAATATAACACAAACTCATGCATGATGATAATGAGCATCCCACCAACATGGCATAAAAGGGATCTCAATGCAAACATGCATGGCGACACATAAGTATCCCATCAACATACAACAAAGGGATCTAAAAAAAACATGACGAATCATGACAATAAGTACATCACACAGATGATTCCGCATCACATCAAGCAAGAATCAAGAAAACGAGTAAGAAACAAGATCCCACATCAAACATCAAACAGGGATCTGTGAAACACAATGCATAGCAAAAGAAGTACATGAATACACTGCATATACCTCACATCCTGGGGCCATCTGAAGAAGAGGATGTTAAACTGCTGAAGTTGTTCGTGACATCAATCTCCCTACGTCGAATCTCATGGAAATAAATGATTGCACATGAATGTTGACACCTGCACTCCACTTAGAAAAGTGGCTGAAAAATAGAATGAGAAAATGGAAAAGCTGAACACACCATCAGATTTGTGGCATCGAATAGTGAAAAATCGACTGTCAAATTTCTGAATTTTGAGAAAGTGAAAATCTGAGGCTTAAGGAATATTTTAGATTCCCCCTAGATTCCTTAAAGATTCCCTCCTCCTGGTCCTCTGCAAATCAGCTACTCAGATCAGGAAACTAACTCCGCCATCGGGTTTGTGTCGTCAAGAGGTGTAAGATCGACATAAAGTTTGTCCAATTTGGACACTGCAAAAATTTCACCCTCCTGGAAATTTTGCTCAGTCATGGTTCCACCTGCATTAAAAATTAATTAAAAAAGAACTTGTATCGTTTTCTGTTCCCACTCCTGGTTCCTGTGGGTGCAATGAAAAAAATGAGGGGTTATATAATTCTCTGTGGCGGGTTTAACAAAGAAGTAGTTTGGCACATTGGTTAAGATTTCCAAATTATGAGGACGAGGTCGGGTGGTCAAACCCTGACCCATTCATATTAACCCAAACCCATTTTAATAAAACCACTTGTCCTTTTATTTTTGTGGGTCGGGTCCACCTTGGGCGGCCCACCCCATAACTCCCATAGGTGTATTAAATAGTGCACGGCATGTTGTTTGTTTGTTGGTTATTAAATGGGGACCGTTAAGTTTTCTGTCACATCGGGCTGCCATGTGGGCGGGGCTGGCCCTCCCGTCGGCCATGGGTTCAACTCCCACTGGCCCCTCAAATTAATATGTACGGTTATATGAGGTGTGGGGTGGTGGGGGTGGTGGTCCACCACCTCCTATATAATTTTTTTTTTTTTTAATCATAAGGCCTTTTTGAAAATTTTAAAATTTGACCGAAGGAGTCAAAATAACTAAGCCACAAATTTTCCCAGAATCTGGCCCAGGTTGGCCGAAATCTAGTGGTTAGGTTCTATCCAAATTGTGGCCTCCTTAAGCCTGCCTAGTCAACAAAAATTCAACTGAACTTTGACTGCTTCTAACTTTGGCATACGGACTCAGTTTGATGAACTGTTCACACCACCACAATCGGGATGACGAGATCTCACTCTGGTCCTCATTCAAAACCATTTTGATCACTTTGATTTTTGAGCTTTCATAAGCCCTCTTTGCACTGTGTGTCTCTGGAGCCACTTGAATCAATCCTGCCCACTGAGGAGCTTTTGGTCCTCCAAAAGAATAAAAAAATAATCTACAACTTCTCTGTACCTTGTTTGCATCACAAGCATCCTGAAAGGTCTCGCTTCCATCTCCTTCACCTTTGTTCTTTGGAGCCTTAAGCGATGAGCTGACACTTGCAATCATTGCAACCTATAGTACATTGTTTTTCAAATTACATGCTTGACTTTCATGACCAACTAATGACCCAAGCATCCCACACTTGCCACGAGTTTATAACACATACTCGGTGGTCAAGTTTACATCAAGATGGACGCAATACCCCAAGGATGAAAACAAGGCCAACATATCATTATTGATTCAACAAGTGATGGAAAATACTTCATCACTGCAACACATGATTTACAAAGATAAGGCCAAACAATTTTTGCTTTCGACAAGTGATGGAAACATGACATCACTTTCACATATTATCATGCAACACAAAATAAGACCAGACATCATTGTTGCTAAACAAGTGAAGGAAAACACATCATCACTTTTACAATTTGAAATGCAACAAATGATTTACAAAAGCACGACCATGACAAGACAACATATCTAGAAACCATTTTTCACTTATCAATGTGAATGGGTCGCCTCCTTGTGGCGGTTTTTCTTGTCGAACAATCGTTTCACCTGGTTCATGCACCAACAATCTGTCTTTAAGGCGCTGTTCTGCATGGAGCCTCCAACAAGTGGCTCTTTGATGGCCATTTTTGTCACAATGACTGCAATACATCTTCTTCCTCCAGATCTATTTAACATGTTTCTTTACCTATTGTTGAGAGGGTTTTTCACACCTCATCCTTTTGTGTGCTGCCATTCTTTTCCAACACTTAGAAAATGTATGGTTATGTTATCCACAAAATGTACATGTTTTTCGATGCCATGTTTTACGTTCATTATTAACAACATGATTATAATCAAAATGAACATTCGAATGTCGAGAGTGGCTATACCTTTCCTTGTTGTATCTGGTGTGGATATGGCGATGAGAGCTTGGCTCAACTCTTTCCTTGCAATGGAAATTGCCATGGGATGATGGTGATGTCTTCCCATCATTCTCTTTCCTCGACGATTACGAGGATGTCTCAGAAGCATATCACACCTTCGAGCATTCCCCTTTGGTGTATCCCATGCCTGCAAATTGAGGTTTATGCACAACCTCCAAAGGTTGAGTTATGTCTTGGTTATTAACACCAAGTTCTTTTTCCTCCTTGTGCCTCATCCTAGTAAGGAGCCTCATGTTTGTCCTTGTAGTTTGGATCTCCACATCTCCAATAGAAATCATACTAAGTGAAGATGAAATCGAAAGGAAATCAACATATTTTACCTCCTTTGTTGATTTGGAAAGAACTGATGAGGGCCTCTCATCATATGTTGTTGGTGGTTTTCTAGCTGTCTCGGTGCATTCCCCAACTTCCTTTTTGACATACCCAATTCTTGTTCGACAGGGTAATTATTCTACATTAATGGGATTGACAATGCCTTGGCCATTAACGCCCAAGCCTTTTCCTTCATATCCCATTTTCTTCAAAATTTTGGAGCCAATTCCTGTGGCATGAGTTTCAAAGATAGTGAAATCATCATCAGGACACATACATGAATTCAGGGAACTACTTTTCACCTCAAATGGGTCTCGCTGCAGCTTTTCCAAGGCCTCGTCCTTTTGCTTGCATCTGTCATAGCAAACTATGTTTTTCCTCTTTCTCTTCATGTAGACGCATCTTCAATTCAACGTTCTCTGTTTGGTGGTTATGTTTGTTGTGCTTCAGTTCTTCCATGGCCTCTTCTATGGATTGCAACTGAAGCTGCAATCACTCCTTTTCCTCTGTCTCTTTCTGTAGAGTTTCATACATTATTTCAACTCTTTTGGAAATTTTGAGCATGGTCTCGTACATCGCTTTTTCATCATATGTCATTGCACGTTCCATTGTTCACACTTGCAATTCACATCCATGTAAACACTGCTCCGATACCACTTGATCCAAGTCTAGGTGTGATAAAGGACCCTTCCAAGACATTTTACTTTCGTGATGTGTTAAATTGCATTTTTAAAAGAACATAAATGAATACATCTGCATGCTGTAAAGAAGAGGAACATGTCAATCATCAACACATAAAAACGTAAGTCGTTGATAACGAAGTTCATCTAGGAGGGATTACGTCTCCGAGCCTTAGTGTCAAGATGGTGTAGGCCATTGCATTAAGTGCTGTCAATAGTGATGATGTGCATAAGAGGTGATGTCACTATCATACAAGGAAAATGCCCTCACGCAGGAGTGGCTCCAAGAGATGTTCTGCTACAGGAACTCTTAGTCAAAAGGACTCCTATCAGTATGACACAAACTCATGCATGATGATAATGAGCATCCCTCCAACATGGCATAAAAGGGATCTCAATGCAAACATGCATGGTGACACATGAGTATCCCATCAACATACAACAAAGGGATCTCAAACAAAACATGACGAATGATGACAACAAGTACATCACACAGATGATTGCCTTTGTCCATCTATACCATAGTCCAAACTGGGTAGTGTCTCTGAGGTACTGTAGAACATGCTTAGCTTCCCTCCAAAATAATTTGGTTGGCTTAAAAATAACTTGGCTTAGTTGGTTGACTACATAGCACATTTATGGTCATGTGTTCAAAAGATACATTAGTGAACCCACCAATAGTCGGTAAATGGTAGCATCCAATTCCTCACCTGAAGTGGCATCCTCCTTCCTCTAGTTGGTCGCTAGAGGTATCTCCATGGGTTTGAAAGTGTCCATGTGAAACCTCTAAAGTATCTCATTGGCATACTTTCCCAGAGAGATAAACAATTCCCCATCACCTTGCCATACTTTCAATATGAGGAAGTAGTTCATGAGACCCATGTCCTTCATTTCAAACTCTCTTGCAAGTTCCTCCTTGTAAGATCTGATCAACTGCTCATCACCAGTTAAAATCAAGTCATCAACATATAAGGCAATAATCAACAATTTACCTTCTACGAAAATATGATATAGGTTTCAACCCACTTCACTTTTGGTGAAGCCCAAAACAGTGAGATAGCTATCAATCCTGGTGTAGCAATTACGGGGTGCTTTCTTAAGACCTACAATGCTCTCTTGAGTCTGCATACATGAGACTCCTGATCAAAAGTCTTAAAGCCTTTTGGTTTCTCGATGTACACCTCCTCCTCAATAACTCCATTGAGGAATGTTTTTTTTACATCCATTTGGTGGATCTTTCACCCCGTATGTGCATCCAGAGCAAGAATTGATCTAATGGATGAGTACCTTGCTACAGGAGAAAAGTTTTCCTCATAGTGAATCTCCTCAACTTGAGAGTACCCCTTGGCCAAAAATCTGGCCTTGTACTTTTATATGCTTCCGTCTGCTGCATGCTTCACCTTGAAGATCCATCTCGAACCCCCAATTGATTTGTTTGTTGGTATTGGGACCACTTCCCAAACACTGTTCTTTACAATGGATTTGTATTCCTCCACCATTGGATCAACCCATATAGGTTAGTCTACTGCTTCCTCAAAATAGGATGGCTCATTCTCTATAAGCTCAATCATTAGAGCCATGTAGCCAGTGTATTGATCTGGTGATATTTTCTGCCTATGTTGATTTGAAGGAGCACCCACATTCTCCCTCGCATCCTGCACAAGTCTATCAGCTTCCATGGTCCTTTTCCTACCTTCTCTAGATGGTTCTTCTTGAGTTGATGTCTCCACTCCCTTCTCCTCATTTTATAGCTGCTCCAAAACTTCTTGAGGTTCCTTCTTTGGAGATAAAATATCCTCTTCTAGTGGGATTTGAAGCTTCCTCTCAAGAGAGCACAACATGGATTTGTCTTCATCAAATTTTACATTCCTTCACACAACTATCATTCTGAGGGATGGAAAGTACACATGGTGGTTGTGGGGAGTTTTTGTGTAACCCAGAAATACCCCTAATTCTGCTATCAGCTCTAGCTTCTTCCTTGATTATTTAGAGACATGGTAGTAAACAAAGGCTTTAAATATCCTGAAGTGTGACACATCTGACTTTCTCCCCGAGAAATCCTTCTCTAGTGTAATCATGCTAAGAATATGACGAGGACTCTAGATTTGCAAATAGACTGTTGTGTTGCATGCCTCAGCCCACAAGTTCATAGGTAGGCCCTAATCATGTAATATCACCCTTATTTTTCCCACAACATTATGGTTCTTCTTCTCAGCCACCTCATTTGCTGTGGGTTGCGGGGTGTTGCTAACTCTCATCGAATGCCTTCTTTTGCATGTCAATTTTTAAATTCATTCGACATGTACTCACCTCCATTATCGATCTTGAGAGCCTTAACTTTCTTGCCCATTTCTTTCTCAACAAGTGCCTTGAATTATACGAACTTGGAGAATGTCTCATCCTTATTCCACATGAAGAAGTTCCAACACCTCTATGAGAATTCATCAATAAAAGTGACAAAATATTTGTGCCTAGCATTGGAGGTTGTCAAGAATGGTCCATAGACATCAGAGTGGATCCTTTCAAGGACTGCATGTGATTTTTTATCCCAATCATGGAAGGTGGCTTTTGTGTACTTTCCTAAGGTACATACTTTTCATATATCTTGCTGCTCAAGTGCTCCTTTGGGGAGCCTTGTGGTTATCTGCCGCATGATATTTAAAGCACTATGATGCAAATTGCCAAGTCCTCTATGCCAAAGTTCACCGACATCGCAGCTCTACACCTTCTCTGCCTTTGTGCTAAATACACACAATCCTCCACATCTAACTTGTACATGTTCTTCACATGAACCTCGATCTTCTTCACCTATCCCATGGCTACGTGTCTCAAGAATTCCTTTCCTTTGCCAAATATCACATCATAACCATGGTCTTCCAAAACTAAAACAAAGACGAGATTTTTCTTTAGGCCCAAAATGAACATGACATCCTTGAGCCTAAGGGGGGAGCTCGACTCCCTATGAAAGGTGATTGTACCAATCCCAATCGTGCTATACCTTCTGTCATCCCCCATCTCATTGTGCATTTTCAAATATTTATCCTCTAGGTCACTGAAAAAATATTTATTGCCCGTCATATGGAATGATGCAACTGAGTTGAAGTACCAGACGCTCCCCATAACTATGTTGACCATGCATGCAATGAGGGTAAAATCAAGCTCGAACTATGAGCCAAAGCTTCACCTGTTGCTCCTCCTGAGGTCTTCTTTCTTGCTTTCTTGTGTGGACACTTCGTGGCATAGTGCCCGAATTCATGACAATGGAATCATTTAATTTTTTTTAGATAGTTCTTCTTACCCCCTTAACTAGATTTTGGTTTGGATTGAGATTTATTCCCTTTTCCCTTCTTTGCCTTTCCATCCAATGCAAAGTTTTCTTCATCCCCGCCCTTAGACGAAGTCTCATCTCTGGTATTCCAAATTATTTCCTCCTTTACCAAATCAGACCATAAGCACTCCCAACTCGGTAATTTCTCACTCCCATTCACCAAATCTTGGTAACTATGCCAACTCTTGGGAAGGCCCAGAAGGGATAAGGTTACCAAGTCTTCTTTAGTGGCATTGATCCGAATTGGACTATGACTGTATCAGGTCGGGACAAATCTCTAAAAATTACAAAACAACGATAAAAAGCACCCTGAACCAGTGGCAATGGCAGCCAACGTGGAACGAAGAGGACCTCGGTCAAAGCGCACTGACTGAGGCCCATGGAGACTGCGCGGGAGGTCAAAGTAGCCCCTAGGAGGCTCGGATCGGGAAAATAAGGAGGTTTTTGATGCACGATTAGCACTTAGCGCTAATCGCGCATCGCTGGGTGAACAGGGCCATAATGAAGGAAAATCCTGAGCACTCGGTCGCGTGGGGGAATTGGAGAACCGTGGGTGGAAAAGTGAAAAGCACTAACGTACAAAGGCAGGACTCGCGCTCTGGAAAACTAGTGGTATTTATTTGGGTGCCCACAAATAGTAAGAGGTTTTGGATGAGAGCGGGGTGATTCCATACATCGATCGACGCATGGCAAGCGGAGGTGAGAGAAGACCGTCGTTGATCACGCGCTATCGGTTGAGAAAGTCAACTGCACAGGACATGCGTATGGCGTTGGATCTAGAGGCCCCAGATCAGATGGCTGAGATCGATCCCGATGGGGGAAAACAGAATTGACGAAGGAATGAGCCACGTTTTAGAAGGATTTGGAATTCGTCTAACTGCTATGGTGGAGGAAGAACACATCCGCGACGTAATTGAAGAAACGAACCGACGAAGCAGGCTAGCGCTGTTTAGAGGAGGACAAGTGGCCACTCCCTAAGTGTTCATGATGACGCCGAACAAGGAAATCTAAGTGCAACTGTAGAAGGTGAATCGAAGAGGTGGAAGAGGAACCGAATAGGCATTGAAACAAATGGCTAAAAGCCATGAACAGAGACAGAATACACAAGTTGGAGTCAGTCAGAGCGAACTCCGAGAGGAGGAATGAACACTGAGAGACAAAAACCAAAGAAGAAGGCAGTAAAGCAAAAGCAGAAAGAGACAGAGGGTCGAGCTGACCAACGACATTATCGAGCACCAGAGAGCTTGAGAGGTTCAAGCCATCCCATAGGGGAATCTTTTCGGACTGAGCACCACATTTGGCTCTTTCCACTGAAGACCAGAAGGTCATAGAGTTGGTAGGAAGAAGAAGAGTCTGTGTACTCTAGTGGCTTGGGGAATCCAAGGACCACCCTGCCAAGCAAAACCTGCTTCAGGAGAACTCACATTGAGTCCCTATATTGTAATTCTTTGCTTAAAGGCACAATAAAACAAGGCCACCACTAAAAGCTGGACCGAAGATGTAGCCCTGGAGAATAGGGTGAACTCCTTATTAATATTTCTTGTGTCTTTGTGTTTGTTTATTGTGTTTCTCTTCTATCTTTCCATTTTAATGTTTGTGTATTGGCAATCTGATCGATCCATTGCTTCAATAACACAGAACACACACACTAACACATGAGTCTGTAATACCTTTAAACAATAAATCTTTAACTGATGTCACTCATAGGGTGAATATTAGATCAAGTGGTATCAGAGCTCTAGGCTGTAAGGTTAGACAAGCCTTTGTTGGTTTAGCTGTTGAATGCTCACTAGATCAAAGCTCAAATTAGGAGAAGGAGAGTTGGTCGAAACTAATCCTAAAATTGGGAGAGTCTATCCTCGGAAGACAATGTCAGAGGAAGGTTCTATGGGGTTGGGCCCTCAATTCATGGAGAGTTTCCTAGCTATAAAGTCTACGGTAGAAGAAATATATAGGGATTTTAGAAAGCATAAGGATGAAGATTCATCAGGTTCTAGACAAGATAAAGAAGAAGATGAGTTTCATTCCCATGACCACTTAAAAGGAAAATGGAAAGAGGAAATCTTTCTCACACCTCCTAATAGCCCTGTGCATATTAAGAAAGCATCTTTGATTAAGCTAGATGTTAAATTTGATTTGCCTATATATGATGGAGAGCTAAATGCTGAAAAGCTGGACACTTGGATTAGAAAAATTGATGTGTATTGTAAAGTGCAAAACATCGACTCAGACAAGAGAAAAATTCAGCTGGCAAGCCCATGCCTAGGAGGCACTGCCTTGGTTTGGTGGGTAGGTAGAACCCAAGCTGACATCAAAAGACATGGGAAGACTATCTCTTTTTGGAGTGACTTTGTTTCTGCAATCAAGAAGTAGTTCTATCCATTGGCCTACATGCAACAAGCCATGATGAGTTGGCAAACTCTTTGATAGTTGAAAGGGCAAAGTGTGCAAGGGTATACTCAAGAATTTAGAAAGAGAGCATTGATTCTAGGGGTCTCATTAGACTCACCAGAGACTCTTTTGAAGTACATTGGTGGTCTACAGAGCTACATGAGGCATACCATCCTCATGTTTAATCCCACTAGTATAGATCAGGTATCTGTACAAGCTACTCATCTAGAAGCTAGAGGAAAGAATGGAAATCCAGAAGTTGGGGGACCATCCCAACCCACTGCAAGCAAGAGCAAGGAGAAAAGAAAGAAGAAGTGGAAAGCAAGGAAGGCTAACACTGCATAGAAAAGAAAAGCTTCATGCACTCACTGTAAAAAGGAGGTGCATGATGATAGCACTGTTGGATTCTGCATCCAGAGCTGAGACCTAAGAAGTTCGAGGGCAAGAAGAAGAAGACTGCTGCAGCTATTCAGAAAGATTTGGGGTCAGACTTGGGATATGAAACAATCATTGTAGCCACAAGAATAAAAGGTAAGAATTCCGAAGCATCTACTAGTAATTTTTCTCAAACTATTATTGATGAAGAATATGAGAGAAAAAGACATGAGCTTTTTCATATTCGAGTTATTTCCAAACATAAAAAAGATCGATACTTTGTTTGATAGTGGCTCACAAGTAAATTTGATTTATGAAGCAATTGTAAAGAAATTAGGATTAACAACTACACCTCACAAGAAACCATACCCATTAGGATGGTTGAATGATAAAGCACAACTACAAGTGACTAGACAGTGCAAACTCAAGTTTTCTTTTGGGTCAACATTTATAGATGAGGTTGAGTTAGACATAATTCCTTTGGATATATGTGGAATTTTTTTAGGAAGTCCTTACTTGTATGATAGGAAAGCTATTTTCTATAGATCTGAGAACAAGTATCTACTTGTTAAACATGGAAGCAAATACTTTGTAAGAGCTCACAAGCTCAAGAATAATTATACTCTTATAAATTCGGGGCAGATGAAAAGAATGATAAATTCATGCAAACAATTCTTACTAATGGTAGTAAAGGAAAAGAAACCTGATAAAACCAATGTATTTGAGGGCTGTAATGCTCAACAATAAGATGATATAGAAAAAATTATTTCAGAGTATGATGTCTTGTTTTAGGAACCTAAAGGTCTGCCACCCAAAAAGGAAATAGTACATGATATTATTTTGTAGCAAGATGTTCCATTGCCTAACATTGGGATGTACAGGTTTTTTGCTTTAAAGAATGTTGAAATCAAGAAGCAGGTGCAGGAGTTGCTCGAGAGGGGGTTCATCAGGCCTAGCACATCACCATGTGGGTTACCAATCGTTTTGGTGAGAAAGAAAGATGGCTCATGGAGAATGTGCATTGACTACCAAGCACTGAATAAGATAACAATAAAAAATCATTATCCCCTTCCTCGCATAGATGATCTTTTAGATCAATTGAAGGAAGATGTTTATTCACCAAGATGGATTTGCATAATGGATACCATCAGGTCAGAGTTGCAGAGCAAGATGCATGGAAGACTGCTTTCAAAACAAAGCAGGGATTGTATGAGTGGCTAGTTATGCCTTTTGGCTTGACCAATTCTCCTACTACTTTCATGAGATTAATGAATGATGTACTCAGGCCTTTGTTTGATGATTTTTTTATTGTGTATCTGGATGACATTCTGATTTTTAGTAAAACGTGGGAAGAACACTTAAAGCATGTTAAGCAGACATTAGATGTTTTGAAAAGAGAAAAACTTTATGTTAAACTCTCAAAATGTGAATTTGGCAAAACATCTCTAACTTATTTGGGTCATATAGTAGGGGGTGGTGAATTGAAAATAGATCCCTCTAAAGTGGGAGTCATTGTAAATTGGCCTAAACCCAAGTCTGCTACAGAAGTGAGAAGCTTCTTAGGAGTAGCACAATATTGGAGGAAGTTCATTTCTAATTTTTCCTCAATTGCATCTCCCTTACATGCTTTAACAAGATTGAACAAGGTGTTTCAGTGGGGAGGAAAACATAAGAAAGCCTTCGACACCTTGAAAGAAAAGATTAGTACAACACTTGTACTAGCACTGCCTGATCTACAAAGACCATTTGAAATCCAAACAAATGCCAGTGACTATGCCATGGGAACAGTGTTGACACAACACGGTAAACCCATATGTTATCATTCTGAGACTTTTAATCTTACAGTAGTTAACTATCCTACATATGATAAAGAATTATATGCATTAATTCAGAGTGTGAAAAAGTGGAAACATTACTTAATGGGCAAAGAGAGAGTAATACATACTGATCATAAACCACTTCAATATCTACACTCCCAAACTAAGTTGCAGCAATCAAGGCATTACATATGGATGGGTTTTCTACAACAGTTTCATCTAGTCATTAGATATAAAAAAGGGCATACACAACAAAGTTGTAGACATGTTATCTAGACCCATTATAAATGCATCTACTATACTTAAGCATAATTCTGTATTACATGAAAGTTACATTGAACAATATGCTCAAGATATAGACTTTAAAGATGTATATGCAACTTTGATTCAAGGCAAAAAGGTAGAAGAATTGGACTATCATGTGAAGGACCGACTCTTATATCATTGTGGGAAACTCTGCATTCCACAAACCGAGAAGAGTAAAGATAATTCAAGAAGCACACACTTCTCTAATATCAGGTCACTTTGGGGTAAGTAAACCAGTTGCATAGCTGCAAAGGTTTTCTATTGGCCAAAAATGAATGAGATAGTTTCTAAATATGTAAGAGGGTGTACTATGTGTTCTAAAAGCAAGCCCAACAATAGAAAACTAGGCTTGTACACTCCATTACCAGTTCCTTCTCATCCTTGGGAAAGTGTTTCCATGGACTTTGTTGGAGGACT
>APFE030625562.1:20289-67080 GCA_000404065.3 Pinus taeda | reverse complement strand
ACATCCTAAGCTTTGGGATGAACATTTGTGTTATGTGTAGCATGCTTACAACAGAGCAAAACACTCTTCTACACAGAGATCTCCTTTTGAGACCTGCTTTGGTTTCATACCAAGGTCTCCTTTGGATTTTGTCTTTGGTAAAGATACCAAGGTTGATGGACACAGTGATGTGGGCAAAGCAACTAGGTTCTTTGAATAGATCCAGGAGATCCACTAGGCAGTACAGGAACAACTGGAAAAGAGCCAAGCCAAGTACAAGGCTAGGCATGATAAGCATCGGATGGAGCATAGTTTTCAAGTTGGAGACCAGGTTTGGCTGTATATCAGCATGGATAGGATGCAAGGTGAAGGTAAAAAGCTAAAGCCTATCAGGTATGGACCCTTCAAAATACTTGAGAATATTGGTGAAAATGCTTTTCACCTTGATCTACCGGCTTACATGCACATCTACTCAGTCGTAAATGCAGATTGCTTGAGATTGTTTGAACCTTCTCTAATTGAGGATCCTGAAGAGCAAAGTCAATTTCCTTCTATTGATGACCCGCTACCTAAATATCTTAATGAATTACAGGAAGACACAGTCTTGGACAGGAAGGTGAGGATGACGCGTAGAGGAGATGTGGAGTACCTCAGGATTGGGCTCAAAGGTTCAAAGCCAGGCAGTGCAAAGTGGATTGAGATTGGACAAGTGAGAAAGCAATATCTTCATTTAGTCGATGCTTGAAAGAAAACCAACTTTTGGTGGTCCAAAAGCTTTTTCAGTGGGAAGGCTGTGATCCGAATTGGATCCATCCAGAACTGTCAAAGAACTATGACTATATCAGGTCGAGACAAATCTCTAAAAATTCCAAAACAACGATCAAAAACACCTTGAACCAGTGGCAATGGCAGCTAGCGTGGAACAACGAGGACCTCGGTCAAAGTGCACTGACCGAGGCCCATGGAGACTGCGTGGGAGGTTAAAGTAGCCCCTGGGAGGCCTAGATCGGGAAAATAAGAAGGTTGCATCGCTGGGCGAATAGGGCCATAATGAAGGAAAAGCCCGAGCACATGGGGGAACCAGAGAACCGCAGGTGGAAAAGCAAAAAGCACTAACGTACAAAGGCAGGACCCGCGCTTTGGAAAACTAATAGTATTAATCGGGGTGCCCACAAATGGTAAGAGGTTTTGGACGAGAGCGGGGAGATTCCATACATCAATCGACACGTGGCAAGCGGAGGTGAGAGAAGACCGCTGTTGATCGCGTGCTATCAGTCGAGCAAGTCAACCGCGCGAGGCGTGCATATGGCGTTGGATCTGGAGGCCCCAGATTGGATGAATGAGATCGAGCTCGATGGGGGAAAGTGAAATCGACAAAGGAATGAGCTGCGTTTTAGAAGGATCTAGAATTCGTTTGACTGCCACGGTGGAGGAAGAACGCATCCATGATGTAACTAAAGAAACGAACCAACGAAGTAGGCTGGTGCCATTTAGAGGAGGACAAATGGCCACTCCCTGAGCGTTCATGATGACGCTGAACAAGGAACTCCAAGCACAGTTACAAAAGGTGAATCGACAGAGGTGGAAGAGGAACCGAACAAGCATTGGAACGAATGGCTAAAAGCCATGAATAGAGACAGAATACACAAGTTGGAGTCAGTCAGAGCGAACCCCGAGAAGAGGACTGAACACTGAGAGACAGAAACCAAAGAAGAAGGCATTAAAGCAAAAGCAGAAAGAGACAGAGGGCTGAGCTGACCAACGGTAACATCGAGCACCAGAGAACTTGAGAGGTTCAAGTCATCCCATAGGGGAATCTGTCCGGACTGAGCACCACATTTGGCTCTTTCCATTGAAGACCAAAAGGTCACAGAGCCGGTAGGAAGAAGAAGAGTTTGTGTACTCCAATGGCTTGGGGAATCCAAGGACCACCCTGCCAAGCAAAACCTGCTTCAGGAGAACTCACATTGTAATTCTATGCTTAAAGGCACAATAAAACAAGGCCACCACTGAAAGCTGGACTAGAGATGTAGCCCTGGAGAATAGGGTGAACTCCTTATTAAAATTTCTTGTGTCTTTGTGTTTTCTTACTGTGTTTCTCTACTATCTTTCCATTTTAATGTCTATGTATTGGCAATCTAATCGATCCATTGCTTCAATAACACAGAACACACACATCAGCACATGAGTTTGTAATACCTTTAAACAATAAATCTTTAATTGATGTCACTCATAGGGTGAATATCAGATCATACATTAACATCGAACCAACCAAGTTGGTCATGGCACTGTGTAAACTTGCTTAGATACTACAAAATTGGGTCATTCTTCTGCATCTTGATACTTCAAATTTTATCCTTGAGCGTCAGCTTCCTATGGTCACTACTATTATTGAAAAATTATTTTAGTGCTTTCCACATTGTGAATGGAGTTTCTTTTCCATGGAGATTTGAGACAATACAATCCTGTACTCTCTCCAAGATGATTCTCCTTGCCTTGGCCACATATTTATTCCACTGAGCAAGGTTCTGGGCATCAAATGCTTGAGGTTTTGTAACATCTTTCTTGATGTATTCTAGCAACCCATTGTAATCCAATGTTGCATCCATGCGGTCCTTCCATGAAACAAAATTAGGGGTGCCTTCCAAGGCATACTCTAGCCTTAGTCCATTGAAGGCCATATTCTCAGCTCTGAAGAAATCTTGCTACACTGATCTTCAAATTCAAACCTATGAGAAATAACTTTGGTTTTCTTGCTCTAATATGAATCCAACTTTGATACCATGTAGAAATTAGGTTTTATATTTTCAACTGGTCATGAAGTTTTAATCAAAATCATAAGATATAGATATACACTACTGCTATGCAGACATTAATTCATAATTTAGAACAAAAAATTTAGACATCAAGAAGGAATAACACACACGCAACACACATTTTTATCTGGGGAAATAAATATATTGAAAACCCCAATCCCTCTTGCTTTAATAAAATGAAATAGATATGTATCACAATTTCTTTGCTCAACATAGCTCACCCTGCAAGTGCACAACTCATCTCTATGCTCACTAAAGGCCCTTGACCCAAACTTAGTTAAAATTTTTCTCATCTTGAGCTCTTGTTTCCTTGAGGAATTAACCCCTATTATTTAGGAAATCCCCTCAATTGAATTGTGTAATTCCTTTAGACTAATCTTTTGACTACATGCAACACTTGTACACTTAAGGCTAGTCTACAACTGATATTACACAGCCTTGGAATCTCCACCTCAATTGGGTAACTCGAATCCTTTGCATGCACTATATATTTTGGGTTGGTTGATTAGTTAACTGGATGATCACTTTGTTTGACTGAAGTCCCATTGCTTAACTAACCTTCCAATAGTTCCTCCAAAAATTGGAACTAGTTTAACTAAAAACAACATGAGATAACTAACCTTGATGGCTACAGATTAACAATCAAATATGCATAAATGAACTCTAACTCCTCCAACTTGAATTTACTGAGTAAATTGGGTGACACAAGCTATTTCACCCAAGTTAATATCATCCAAGTTGTCTACCCATGTGGAAATTCAAATTTTCTCAATTTAATCAAGGAAAAATCAAATTGTTAATTTCTTACTACATTTTTCAACAATGTGTGAACTTGGAGCCCAAGGGCTAGCATACCTGTAAATCTCTATTATATTCTTAAGAAAATTGTTAGATCATATAGTGAATCAAATAACCTAAGATATAATATATCAATAGAATGTTCTTATCGTTGACAAATGTAATAACAATCATTAATCAATATTCAACTCAAAATAGGATCACACATAGCTAACACATACCACAGATAAGCGAAAGAAAACACCATGAGATGAATCCAAAAGTCTTTCTATTGTGATACAAAATATTCCCAGTAGAGCAACAACTCAATACCAACGTTCAAGAATTTACATCATCCAAAGATGTTTGATAGAAGCAAAATGACTTTTATTTATAGAAAAATCCCTCCAAGTGGAAAATAACTGCTAGTTGGCTTGATTCTTGTCAAAATAATCTCGACCGTAAAAAATAACCTGATCTTCTTTTAATCTCCACCGTCAAATTTTTAATTTTGAGGAAAAATTCGATTTTTTCTTAAAACGCACTTTTAATTATTCCAAAAATAATATTTTGGATTAATTTTCTCAAAAAAATGACTTTGACTTAACCACCAAGATCCAAGGGCTTAATTTTTCTCAAAATATCCATTTTTGCCTTGGTGGGGGACCTTCAAAATTTGACTTTTCTTTGAACCACGAATTTTTCACTTGGAAAGAAATTAATTTCTCTATAATTATTTTAGACTCATAATGAATTAATTTTCTTGCTCAGGATTTTAATTTAATTTACCCAGAAAAAATAATTAATTGACACTAGAGTGTATTAATATTTTTTCCACCCTCAAATATTTTAGCCTTTGTGTCGAAGTATGAGGGACCATGCTGTCACATAGTATCTTGTCACGCCCCCTACACTTCCCTGTGACATACCCCAAAGTGCCCGAAACATGACCATTATATAGTATACTCATCCATGTATACAACCCAGATCCCTCCTAAGACTTTCTTTGGAAAATGTCTTGAGATTTCCCTGAAGAAATAACTCTTAAAACCCTAAAATGAGAGTCATCGCTCTTATGGGGCTTAAATAAACGATGGTCGTCTATTGCATTGTGTTTGACCCGCGACGACATTGCTATGTTCCCTTGCATACCCGCGATGATCCCAAAAAGGTAATTTTCCCAAAGGAGATGAGAAGCTTCGTGATCTAGAAGCTTCTAGAGCGGCGAGTTGGAGGTGGTTTCACATAGATGAGGTCGAATCCTCCTAACTTTACCTCTTTGTCTTATCCCTATGAGCTACCTCCTTGATATGTGGGCCTAATCATATCTTTGGAGAAGTCCTAACTCCCTCTCCCAGCCTATAAATTCCTCCTCTCCCATTCCCAAATGGTTGGTCTATGTCTATTTGCACCCTTATGCTAAGCTTGTGCCTAGAGGCTATTCATTAGACTTGGAGAAGGAGTGCTTGGAGAGTTTCTTGGCTTGGACTTGCATTACCACTCAAGGAGAGCCTTTCAATATCAAGGCTTTGGTTGTAAGATTCCCTTTATTTCCTAATAATATACAACTATTGGTTCATCTTCCCAAAATATATATGTTCATGTGTTTATTTAGCTTGACATTCCTTGATTAGTTAAGTAGGTTGTTATTGGATTTTCTATTGGTTTTGGCATGCTTTGTTGTCTCTTGATCACTTGTGTCGGTACATAAACGCTGAGAGAAGCAGGAACAAGTCCGTGACACAAGCGGTTCGAGACCCTCAACAAAGGAAATCAGAATATCATTAGAATGAGGTAAGTCATATATTTCGTTCTACTTTTCAATTATAACCTAGGAAGATGTCTATTTTATTGTCACTTCAGTTGCTAGACCCACTCATTGGGCTAGAGGGATCGTCTTTGTCCGCAGAGAGGATTAACCTTGTCAACACATGCACTAAAATATTTTTATATCAAATATTACAATTAATTCAACCCTCAAAGGGGGAATGCACCTTTACATATAGACCCTAATGATTTTACCCAATTCTGTGATTCAATATGATCTAGTATAGAACAAGTGGTTCGTAAGAAAATAGTTTAGCCAAATGTGCTTAAATTATTCCCAAACACACTTTTACAAAAGACTCGATATAACACTATGACTCACCTAAAACCTTGTTAATGAATTCCACCCTAGCTTTGGGGTTTAAGTTGGAAGAAAAACTCTGTCGATTATCCTTGTTTAGAAACACGTATAATTTGGGGAGGTTAAAAATCTTCCTAGGATAAAATTCATTGCGAAAACTAGAGGCTTACATAGGTGTTGTTACATAATTAAATGGTCATAATAACATCATTTACAATATAATTTGCAGAAATTGGGTTCACAATGATAAGACTGTGCTGGTTGATGACTTTGAACTTTTGAAAAAGTTCTTTCATATCTCTACATTTCGCTTCCTCAGACTATTGGAAAAATGTGTTCAATAGGCCAATCAATAAATGAAACTTCATCTATGGACAATTTCACTCATTTATCATTAAACAATAGTTTGATTCATTGCTCAAACCATGTGTCAGGTGACTTTTAGCCAAATATTTTGTTTTCTCCACCTACAGGAATCATCGTGGGGATGCCACTTTCTCGCAGATAATATCATCGCATGGACATAGTGGAGTACCCAATGAAGATGTTTTTATCATTGCTATGTGTTTGTTATCATCCCAATGAATATGATCTTACTACTTGAGGAAAATCTTAGGAGCTTTGCCCATAAATCTACCAAATAGCTACATCAACTTTTCAAGGACCTTTATAACTTGTCCAATCTTTACAGTATCTCTGCAACACCTCATAACACTAGCAAATATAAAATCATCATGAACCAGTTCAAGCCAACCTCTGCAATTCTTCTTCTTGTCACCAAGAGTGTGAGATGACCAGGATCTGGGTTGACATCAAGGCCAACAAGCTAGGCATAATGCAAACAATAGGGACCACTTCCATTCATTGACCAGGTGCAAAATATGATAAAGGGGAATAAGTGTTCTCTTTTCTTAATGGGTTTAACAAATACAACTAGATGCACATTACTCTAGAGGATCATGACAAACCTATATTTTCTTGTCCTTGGGGGACATTTTCCTAATGTGTTCTACCATTTAGGCTTTTCAACACTCCTACAACCTTCCAAGAAGTCCTGATCATAATTTGTTTGACCTGATTCAAATATGGATGATTTTACAACTTATGGTGATTCATTTGCATTTGCTTTAGATAATTTAGAAAAGGTATTAGAAATATGTAAGGAATTTCACGTAGCCCTCAACAATGAAAAATGTTTGATGATAATAACTAAAGGCATTGTGTTAGGGCATTATATTTATTCTAAAGTTATATGAGTGGATCCAACAAAGATATAGGTAATTGTAAACTTACCAACTCCACTAATAGAAAAATAGGTACGAAACTTCCTCATACATGTAGGTTATTATCGACACTATTGAAAATTTGACTCAAATAGCTAGTCCTTTTTTTATTTTCTTACCAAAATGCTATTTTTCATGTACATATAACTACTAACATGCCTTCGAATAATTGAACAAAGTTACCCAAGGCTTCCATATTAAGAGGGCCCAATTGGTCCCTCCCATTTCAATTGTCCATAGATACTTTGGATATTTCCATTAGAGTTTTCATGGGATAATAAAAATAGCATCATAGATACACTATGTATATTATTAGTAATAATATCTTCCCTGCATAATTGAATACACTGTGATAAAAAAGGAATTTCATGCAGTACTCCACATTATAAATAAATTTTAGCACTATATGATTGGGTATCCTGTGATTTTTCATATTGATCACATTACCATTAAGTATGTAATGAATAAACCAATTATTAATCATAGAGATGGTTGTTATTTTTACAAGAATTTGATGCAACCATCATGAACAAGCCAAGAAAAGACAATGTGGTAGAAAATTTCCTCTTTATGCTTGCCATAAATAAAAATGAAGCACTCGTTGAATATGATTTTCTTAGCGAACATCTCTTCACAATTTCTACTAAATCCTTGTAGTTTGCAGATATCACTAACTATTTTGGCTGCAAGAAAGCTTCCACTAAACCTATTTCCAAAGGAGTGATAAAATTCATAAAGCAGAGCTAAAGGTTTTCATGGATTGATGGATGCCTCTTTTACATAGGGTTAGATCTTTTTATTTGACAACGTGTGGGAGATGATGAAATCCATGATAATCTTGAAAGCTTTTCATGGTGGCCCTTGTGGAGACCACTTTTCAAGTAAAAGGAAAATTTACAAAGTACTCCATCAAGGGCACTAGTGGCCCTTGATCTTCAAAGATGCTAAACAATATGTCAAAATATGTGATAGTTGCTAACGCTTGGGAAGACTAGTTCATAGTATGATGAGATGTCATTACAAACATAACTGGTAGTAGAACCCTTCGCGAAATAGGCTCTTGATTTCATTGGGCACATAAACCCTTCATTCAAAAAAACTCCTACATCGCGGCAGAGGCACTCCTAGTTGTGATAGAACAAGTAGTGGCAGGCTTCCTCCATGATGAAATCCGTTAGATTCAAGGTACCTAGGGATATTTTCATTGATGGAGAAACAAAATTCACTTCAAGAACTCGTTTAAAACATCATGGAATCCCATAAGATAAAAAATAGGGTGATAATTCCATATCATCGATAGGGAAACAGACAAGTGGAAGGGACAAATAAGGTCATTAAAGCCATCATAACAAATACTATTCAATTTCACCTTATGAACTCGGTAGATATACTTCCTAAAACATTATGGTCCTACTAGACGATAAGGTAAAATACCACTGGTTCATGGTACTCCATATGAACTAGTATATTGAAAGAGAGTCCTCTTAACAATAAAGATAGAGGTGTAGACCCTCAGGAAAATGGTACAACTTTGCATGGACTTATTAGAGGGACAATGACAATGAAGAAGAACCAAGTGAAAATCCTATCAAGTAATAGGTCCGAGCTATAGTGTAAGATCCTTCATGTCAAATAATGCTTCCAGCATCCTCTGAGGTCAATGTTTTTACCTTGACTCATGGGTCCTTCTTTCCCAGAGTACAAGGTGTTCTTTAATCACGAGGCTTCTTCAAAATTAGGGATACCTCTTCTAATTGAGTTCATCTTAATATTATCCTCTCCCTCTTTCTAGGAGAACCTTCTTGCTTTCATGCTAGATTTTTGACTTCTCAAATGCATACTTCAAATTGCTTTATGCAATCATGTTCTTCCATAATTTAGGAAAGTATTCGTGATTTACTATGTTCTTCCAATTATTTCATATGTTGTCAAGCAAAGTACAAAGACAATACAAACAATAGTAATCAAGAAAATAAGATTTAGGGTACTTATCTTTTGAGAAAATAATTAGCTCCCTCTTAACCTTGTACTTCTTGTAACAATATTTTTTTATCACATAAGCGTGATGTTAGTTCTATCATTCTTAAGAGCTAGGGATTCTCCTTTTAGCAGAAACAATTGGTCCTAGGGTTTTCAGACTTCTTCTAGGGTTTACAAACCCTAAATTCTTCAACATCCAAAGGCTTCAAGGTCTGTCAACTTTCAAATTGCAAGTTCTACATGTATTCTAATGTGTTAGTTACAAACCCTATAAATTCCATTTATAAACATTCTATATTAGGTATAGAGCTCAATGCTATTTTTAATTGTCTTATTCTAACGGTAGCACAAAACTTTGACCTACATATACAAGGAGAGTGTGGAGCACTAATCGTATTTATTATGACTATCCTCAAGACAAGAGACACATTCATTGTAGCAAAAATACATGTAATATGATAGAATTATAAGACTATAAATATTTGAGATCACACTGTAAATGAACTTATGAGACATTAGTTGAAAGAAAACATGAAATGGACTTACGGTCTAGATCTATGCTTAGTTCCTGAGATATGATAACAAGAGATTATATGTACCTCTTAAACCTTATCTGATCAACCTTACTTATTATTTATTTTTACCTTAGAGTATTATAACTTAGTTGGGGTACTTCAAAGAGATATGCTCATAGTAAACTCGTACTTCTCATCATGGTATCTCAAGTCAATTGTTCAATTCTTCACATAAGTGTCACAGTCCTTCATATAAGTTAAGAGTATAGACCTCTAGTATTCATTTGTCATCAAGAACAATATAATTTTCTTTCGATTATACTTTCAAATTCTCTTTGCTATAGACTTCAGATTTCACATCTACTGTTTTCATCTTTGTGAAAAGAAATGCCTCAATGTTACATAACATATCTTTTCATTGCTTTATAATTCAGATAGTTTTCATGGACTTGGCCATTCTATGGGAGAGGTCAGACATGTTGAGTAGGGAGGATATTTGTACAATATTGAGATGCTTGAAATTGTTGGGAGGGAAACAAATGGAGGTTGTGAAATGATTCTCAACCACAGATATATTGACTCTTGTTACCATGAACAATAAGAGCAATAAGAGGAAGGAAATAAATGAAGCGTTAACAATTGAAGATGAAGAAGCTCCGAAGAAACCCAAGGTCAAAGATAACAAGGATATCTACTATTAAAGTTGACGAAGAATATGAAAGGTGCACATAGATCTACAATCCATTTTCATACTAGGTTTGCTTGTTTAGAGGATGACAAATAGTATAGTATTTTTTGATGGCAACACAATTATATATTTAATGGGGATTAACATAGAAGCTTATTGGGATTCATGAATTAAGCTTACAAGTAATTTCAAGGAAATTAAAATTAAGAGGGGGTTCATAGTCATCTACATTGAAGTAGTTATAATCAACTCATTAAATATATAAAATGAGTCTCCTTGACCATTGACTACATAGCATGCATCAAAAAACTCTAGAAGAAGCTCTCAAGTTACATTCACATATAATATAGAAAGATTCATGTCTACAAGATTTCATCATGAATATATTGAAGAAGCTAACATTTCTCTCTAAGAAGGAAGCTAACATTTATCTCTAAGAAGTAAGGAAGCTAATAAGATGGTAGTCAAGAAAAAGGGAAAAATAGACAAGAAGTATGATAAGTGGTAGTCAATATCTAGCTTGAAACATGTTAAAGATTCTTCCAGACACATAGAAATAACATCAACCTCAAATTACTGTGAAGCTAATTTGAACTTATACATCAAATAATGAACTAGTGATACTATGATGGCTAGAGAAGAGTATTTTAGGAATAATTTTATTTTTATTTTTATTTTTTATTTTTTTAATATATATATATATATATATATATATATATATATTATATATATATATATATATATATATATATATATATATAGCAGGACCTCACAGAGCATATTTGATAAGAAAAAGAAAGTAGTTTGAAGCATTCATCAAATAAGTCAACACGTATCATTAAATGGTAGCATGGAAAGTCTTTAGAAGGTTCTCCCAATTAAAGGAACTAGTTAACTTACCTTAGTTGGAAAGGTTTCTCCTAATTCTTGAAAGATATGAAAAATGAATTTCATGATTAAAGAAGAATAACTCATAAATTATAGATATTGTCTTCAGAGGGATGTATAAACTAGTACTCAAGGTTTGGAAAAAAATTAAGAAGACCTTATGATCAAAATCCTCCAGAAGGCCAAATGACAAATTATATACCTATGACAACACCATCTGGCAAGAAGTTGAAGAAGTTCTTATATTATTATACCAACAAATGGTTGGGTTCTTGATATATATTTTATTCTAAGAAACATTAATTGAGTTTGGAGTGTTAATGATGAATATATATACCATAAATGGTTGGTTATGTTTGGGATATAATTTCTTGGAATAATATGAAGCAAGATTTTGTTGCACCATGAAGGAAGATGATATGGAATTTTGTATAATCAGTTATGAAGTAGCTTGGCTTCATATAGTGTTTGTTATATTATTTGATGACATGTTGGATTTGATTATTGTACCTTGTATAAATCTATATAAAGATTGTTAGAGAACCAGGAATGTCGAAGCACATTATGATTTGTGACATGATGTAGAGCTATGGTGAAAGAAAGAAGCACTAATATCACATTCCTAAATGAAGGTTGAATTCATTAGGTTTTGATATCTATATCTATATCTAATTATCTATATCTATATCTATATATATTATATATATATATATATATATTATATATATAATATATATATAGTAATATATATATATATATATATATATTATATATATATATATATAGATATATATATATATCTATTATATATATATATATATATATATATATATATATATATATATATATAAGTCCTAATTTGGGTCTCTCTCTTTGGTCAAAAGAGTTAAGATGTCTAAGGATCTAGACAAGGATAGGAAAAAAAAATTGATGATATTTGTATTTGTATAAAAATTTTGATCTTTATATGAAAAGACTAAATATTCAGCTCAAAGAATAGTTATATCCATAGTATCAAACCTTAGAACATTAGAAGGTTTGAAGATTCCATTGCCACTTTACAAAAGAAAGGTCGATCTCAAAATTATGGCTTGAAAACGTGTTTCGTACTTCTTGAAGAAGATTCAACAAATGAATTTGTTTATCTAGTAATCAACAGAGAGCCTTAGATCTTCATGTGCTACAAAGAATAGGAGTCTTAGGAACCTTTGTTGATTTATGCTTAGATGTGCCTCAAATATGCTTCAGAAGGCTTGTTCTTGTGCCTCAGAAAACTCGCTCTTCATGCCTCAGATAGATGCTACAAAATATGTCCTTGATGGAGATGAATTGGCTATATTTATAGTTGTTCGTTCATGTGAAGAGACATGTCTCTTAGGTAAGCCAACTTGTCATCTGGACGGATGACTTGAAAACTTGGAGGGATAATTAGACACTTGCAAAAGTTTGAATTTTATTCTTTTACAAGGGTCAAGAAGAACATGCCATTTTACATTTTCTTTTAACCAAAACAAAGCACGAAGAACATGCTATAAAATAATAATAATTTGTTTTCTTTTGTTTTTACATAAAATACATCATGATACAATTACAATGACAATTATGAATACAACCCTTGTTACAATTTAAAAAATCCCTATTAACTAGGGAGGTAATCATAATGACTCATTGAGATATTATCAAGTTGAAGACTTCTATAATAAGAATCTGGAATGATAAACATCAATAATGATAACATCATCATAACTAACAATTTCAAAATACCAAGGCCTTGACTTTAAGCTCTATCTCTCCCTTAGATCGGACCACAATGCCAGGAGGAATTTAATAGGTTACCAATACCTATCAAGGCATATACACCATCTAGGTTCACAAAGATATTTCCTCACAGGATCATTTCCTAATCCATTGTCATAATCTATTTCCCAATCATTTCCTATTGAATTTTCAACTAGGTTCGGTCTTCATTAGAGAAATTTTGAGGTAAAAAATGGGCCTAAAAAAATGTATATCCAAAATCAACTTTATAAGAACCAATAGGATTCAATATGATGATGTAAACCATGGGGGATGATTTACCATTTTTAGAGTAAAAAAGTAAAAGGATTAAAAAATAAAAAAAATAGAAACATTACTTTTTCAAATTGTATTTTCAATTTATCTCCCTGTTAGCTCTCTGTAATTTCCCTAGGTTGAGGAGAGAAAATCAGAGGTAACCATAAAACTGTTTGTAAGCTAGAATCTATTCCTTCTAGCTTTATAGAGGGCTCTCTCTGTCTAGAATGTTCAATTAGTCAGATGTTAGGCTAGGTATGGTGCTCAGTAGGGTATAAATTTTCATATATTTGCTAGTAGGAAAGGAGAGAAATCCATTGGGCATGGAGTCATGTCTACCTGATTATGTTTCTAGTGATGAAATGAAGAGAAATAGTAGCTTCTACGGGGGCAAGGTAGGTAGTCTCTTTGGATTTTTTCAGTTTAGATTCATTGTAGGAGGGTGAGTGGAAGACGAAGGGAAAATGATAAATAGAGCATCAAACACCAAGATGAATTCTAATTGTCATTTTAGCAAAAAAATAGATGTCTAGCAAACTGAAACAAAGCACTATTTGAAGTGAATTATGAGTCAATATATTTGTTTAACTAAAAAATAAGATACATTTAAAATAATAATTTTTATAGAAGGTAACTTATATAGAAAGAAATCACATCTCCAAAGAAAACTAACACAAGAATCCTTGTAAATTCCACCTCTGTCTTCATTCACTGTAAAATATATCAAAATGAGTATAGTACACAATGTACCTTATCCTCAACCCGACAAACCTTTTTCTTGATTACAATTACATCATAAATAGGCTAACAAGTCTTTTCCCACCTCTAGGAACCAAATTCCTCATTGGGATTTTTATTTGTAACTTATCTAATGAAAATAAAACCGATTTATGAAAACTAGGGATTGCTTGACCAAATATTTTTCTAAACATATTACATTAAATTTTCAGTCCAAATCAAGAATATGAGTCCTAGGATGCTTCATAACATTTATAATGAACATAAAAACAAATCACAAGATATTTTTACATGAAAAACTTGGTCAAAAGGATGACTATGTGAAAGCACAGCGGTGCAACCTCATAGTTCAGCGAAAACGCAATAGAGAAACACGACTGATATTTTTTTAATATCTCTTAAATGGTAAGTCGGATTGACTTGATTTTTTGACAGAAAGTTAATACGATTATAACCCTTGTTCAAAAAAATGACCGAAATACGACTCACGGATATCGAAAAAAAACCAAAAATGGCTATAAATGATGATGGCTCATTTCTCGAAAATCATGAAGTATATTGACCTGAAATTAAGTGATCATATTAATATCACCCCCATGCATATACTATAAACATTTCATGGAAAATAGGTACAGGTTTTAAGAAATGGTGAAAATAAGATGATCGTGTGAAAGCGTAGTGCAAAAGCGCAATGCTCCAAGTTTATAGTATCTCCGACCAACATATGAGACGCTGAGGGTACTGGGATGGAGTGGAATGGTCCATACAACATTTCAAACCATTGAGAAAACTTCTTCTTATAGCATATGCGCAATGCAGGTGCTGAGAGAGCCTCCATCTTCATGACTTGACCAAACACTTGATCTTCCAATTGAAAAAAATGATTTGGATTTGATCCAAATATTCAAAAAAACCTCCTACATGTGAAAAATTTCCAAAAACCCTAATTCGTCATCAAAATTTGATGCTTTGGTAAAAGCGCAGCAGAGAAGCGCAATAAATCCATGGTTGATGTAGCTCTAGTCACTCCATGAGTTGCTTGATGATTGTTACACGTGTGAAATGGCTTGTACATAATCAAATTACTCCTTAGAAACCTTCTTTAATTATGAAAAGCTTCCATCTCTCAAACCTCTACCTACAACCAAAAGCGCAACGCCTCCCTTGCCTCCTTTGTGCAACCACCTCCAATCACCATATAGCAAACTTCCGATGGAAAAAATGAAGGCTCTAAGGAATTTTGTGAGGTTAACCATGCATTTGAAATCCCAAGGTAGCTAAATGTGGGCTTCAAGGGTGATGATTGCAACTTTGAACTTGAATGATGAATGCTTAACACTTGGCATAAGTGCAACACTATCCTCCCAACGGTTGTACCAATGTGATGTCATGACCGATTGCAATTCGACACTCTAACTGACTTAAGGGACCCTAAAACTCTATGCCAATGATGATAAGACATAACTACATGACCTCACTCATGATCTTTTCATGAAAATTTACCCTAGACCCACTTAACTCAACCTCTCAAGACATCAATGACTATTTTCATGAATTTTCACACACTTTGACATAATTACATTGAATAATGAAAATTTATTCTAAAATAAGACACATAGCTTTATCTTCTACAAGATCATAGCAAGACCTATGTACCTTTTCCAAAATAATTTGAAAGGCAAATTTTTTTTTATGACTACTATAATTATAGGATACTAACACTAGCTCCAATGGGGATGGAATCCTCCCTGTGAGGTGCCAAGAACACCGTAGACCATGTGCCTGACCATTGAGCATTAATGACTCCTTGAATCAACACAAAAATGACTAAAAAATGATTCATGACTTATTACACTCTAAAAACTGGTAGCAACTCATCAAAATCTTAGGGCCTTCTCCAATTGGTAACTGAAACCAATTCAATACTGCACATGAACCTGATCTGAAAATAATTAGACTCCAAATCCATACTGAAGCTACAAACTGAAAGTTGAATATTGACATAAACAAACTACTTGAAAGGCTAAAAACCAAATGCTAAAACTGACTGTACACTGTTTATTCATATGTACTTATTACTCTGAAACATGGGCTGCTCATTCATGTAAAGTTAAAGAGCCAGAGTAGCCATGAAAGAAGATGGCCACTTACTTGAATTCTACTCACACTTTCCTTGAGAAGGCAGAAAAAATAAGAGAATGGAAACTCAAATTGTAACTAGGACTAATATTCTTGATGCATGGATGCTACAAATTCTACCTTCATTAATGACTGTGACAAACTAGCAAGAGGGTCTTGAAAATCATCAATGATTAACTTATCTTGATGATCAACAAAAATAAGGGAGCAACCTTCAAGTATAATGGCTAATTGTTCTTCTTCATTAGACTTCTCATTTTCTAAACCTTGAATGAATTTTCCTATGTTATCATTGCTTTTATTATGAAACCCAAAGTCATTAACAAAAGAAAAGATAATAGTTTGCTTGATAAAATATTCTTTCATTAAATACACTAGTAAAATCTTCGAATACTCATGAAAAGCTTTAATTAGAACAGATATATCCCATATGTTGATTTCCTCATTCAATTCATGAGGGATATCAATTTTCTTTTTCAAAATCTCAGAATTTATCACTTCAAATAGTGTATAATCTTGAATAATATTTTCATTTTGAAATGGATTTAAAACAACCCCTTATTCCTCATTATTTATCCCAATTTCTAAACCTTGACTGTCATGTGTGGGCATGAAATCTTTATTTAATGTAAGCTTAATGTTTTTTTGAGACTCATCATAAATAAATTCTTGACAAAATAACATATTTGATTGAATTTATAGCCTATGGTCTTCACTATATTCATGTGTTTATGTTTGAAGAGCATCATATATTGGGTTGTTTCTTTCTTGAAGCTTTATGATATGTGATGATTGAGTGTCTAAAGCTTCTACACTTGCTGCTTCAGAAAACTGATTCTGATCAATTTGTTCTTGAATCAAAGATTCATGAAATGAACAACCAGAAGAAACATATGAATGATTGTCCTTACACTTTTGATCACAAAAATATTGACAAGACTGCTGCAAATGTTCATCTACTTCAGAGGATGGAACATGGTCATCATCATTAAAATCAAGCTTGGTTTCATTTTCATCCAAGAGAGAAGCTACCATTTCTTCTTGATGATGAAAAGGGTCCTCATACTAAGCTTCCAGGATTTCTTCATCCATGAACTCTTCATCGCCATCAGAATTTTCCATATTTTGAATGAAATCCTCAAAATGGTCATAACAATTCTCAACCAATGACAAAGAAAGATGAGATTTTTGAATTCAGGCTTCTGTGATCCATAATAAATTAAGAAAAGTCTTTCGGTAGAAATCACATAAGATAAATTTATGACCAACACATTTTGAACCAACAAGTGTGGTTCATGATGAACCACACTTTTTGGTTCAAAATGCATTGGCCAAAATTTCTTTTATGTGATTTCTACCGAAATAATTTTCTTAAAGGATGAGATTCTTTGTATTTCTCAAAAAATACTAAATAAAAATATTTAAGGGAATATAGACTAAAAAATGTAAATCCTTCATACCAGGATCTTGCATTTCCCTCCAAGGTAGCCATGAACATCTTCATGAAAAAAAACCTTTTTCTTATGCACATGCATGTGAAACTTCACCAAATGAAGAACAACATCATCTCCTACATGATATCTAAATTTTGGCAAATAAGTTCACCAATATACATGAGGCATGTGATTTGGAGAACCAAGAATGTGATCTAGTTTTAAAGGAGCATACCTTGTGGATATAGAATTCATCTTGAACCAGTAGAGTTGCCAGTAAAACCCTGATTTATGGATCTACTGCCAGTGGAGTCTTTGGATCAGGTTGAAACTTGATTGGAGTCACCAGGTGAATGGTACAACATTCATGTGTCTGACTATTGTCCACCATCAACAATCAGATCTAAAACTTTGATGATCTTTCCCAGAGAAGGTGAAACCTTTCATCCCTGGCAATGAGACTAGAATGTTAGTTCTTTGTAATTTCCCTAGGACGAGGAGAGAAAATAAGAGGTAACCATAAAACCACTTGTAAGCTAGAATCTAGCCCTTCTAGCTTTAGAGAGGACTCTCTCAGTGTAGAAAGTTAAATTACTCATATGTTAGGCTAGGTATGGTTCTCAGTAGGGTATAAATTTTCAAATATTTGCTGGTAGGAAAGGAGAAAGATTCATTGGGCATGGAGTCATGTCTACTTGATTATGTTTCCAATAATGAAATGAAGAGAAAGAGGAGCTTCTATAGGGGCATGGTAGATAGTCTCTTTGGATTTTTCAGTTTAAATTAGTTGTAGGAGGATGAGTGGAAGACAAATGGAAAATGAAAAACATAGCATTAAACACCAAGATGAATTCTAACTGTCATTTTAGCATAAAACATAGATTTCTAGCAAACTGAAACAAAGCACTATTTGGAGTGAATTATGAGTCAATATCTTTGTTCAACTAAATAAGAGGATATATTTCAAAGCATGATTGTTATAGAAGATAACTTACAAAGAAAGAAAGCATGTCTCCTAAGCAAACTAACATAAGAATCCTTGTAAATTCCACTTCTGTCTTCATTCATTGTAAAATATATCAAAATGAGTGTAGTATACAATGCCCCTTCTCCTGAACCTGACCAACCCTTTTCTTAATTAGAATCACTTCATAACAAGTCTTTTCCCACCTCTAGGAACCAAATTCCTCATTGGGATTTTTGTTTCTAGAGTATGCAATGAAAATATAACTGATTTCTAAAAACTAGGGACTGCTTGACCGAATCTTTTTCCAAGCATATTACATTAATTTTTCAGTCCATATAGAGCCTAAGTCCTAGGATGCTTCATAAAATTTACAATGATCATATAAACAAATTAGAAAATATTTTGACATAAAAAACTCGGTCAAAAGGCTGACTATGTGAAAGCGCAGCGACGCAACCTCATAGTTCAGCAAAAACGTAATAGAGAAGCACAACAACTGATATTTTTTGAATATGTCCTAAATAGTAAGCCAGATTGAGCTGATTTTTTGACAGCAATTTAATATCCTTATAACCCTTCTCCACAAAAATTTGAGCCAAATCTGACTCACGAATATCGAAAAAATCCAAAAATGGTTGTGGATGATGATGGATTATTTATCAAAAATAGTAAAGCATTTTGGCCTGAAATTAAGTGAGCTTATTCATCTCACCACCATGCATCTACTGTATCGATTTCATGGAAAATAGGTACAAAGTTTAAGATATGTGGTGAAATTAAGATGACTGTGTGAAAGCACAACGCTCCAAGCTTATAGTATCTCCATCCATCATCTGACATGCTGATGGTACTGGGATGGCATGGAATGGTCCATACAACGTTTTAAACCCATGAGAAAAATTCTAGGCCAACCACAAACCTTCAAACTCCAAACCTTCTTCTTACAGCAGAAGCGCAACACAGTTGCACAACACACCTCCATCTTCATGACTTGACCAAAAAATTGATCTTCCGACTGAAAAAAAATGATTTGGAGCTGATCCAATTATTCACAAAAACCTCCTTGATGGAAAAAAGTGCCAAAAACCCTAATTCCTCATCAAAATTTGATGCTTTGTTAAAAGCGCAGCGAAGAAGTGCAACGAATCCATGGTTGATGTAGCTTCAGTCACTCCCTCAATTGCTTGATGATTGTTACAAGTGTGAAATGGCTTGTACATCATCAACTTCCTCCTTAGAAACCTTCTTTCATTATGCAAAGCTTCCATCTCTCAAACCTCCACCTACAACCAAAAGCGCAACGCCTGTAAGAAAGTGTAGCACCTCCCTTGCCTCCTATGTGCAGTGACCTCCAATCACCATATAGAAAACTTCCTCTGAAAAAAATAAAGGGTTTGTGGAATTTCTTAATGTTAACCATGCTTTTAAACTCCCAAGGTGGCTAAATGTGGGCTTCAAGGGTGATGATTTCAACTTTGAACTTGAATAATGAATGCGCAGCACTTGGTAGAAGCACAATGCTATCCTCCCAATGTCATGGTTGATTGCAATTTGACACTGTAACTAACTTAAGGCACCCTGCAACTTTGTGACAATGATGATAAGACATAACAACATGACCTCACTCATGATATTTTGATGAAACTTGACCCTAGACCCACTTAACTCAACCTCTCAAGATATCAATGACTATTCTCATGAATTTTCACACTTTGACATAATTACATTGAATAATAAAAAATATATTATAAAATAAGACCCATGGTCTGATATTCTACAAGATCGTAGCAAGACCTATGTACCTTTTCCAAAATAATTTTAAAGACAATTTTTTTTATTTTTTAATTAATTAATATTTTATTTATTATTTTTTTTTTTGACTACTATAATTATAAGAGACTAACACTCCCTATGGTTTTGCTCAAGTTTCAAGTGAGAGCACTCATTGGATGCATAATTTAATTCTTCATCGAAGAAGTACCCATATTGCATACTTTCAATGGACCTTACTACACGAAAAATGAGAAGTACATGAAAAACATGATTGCAATAAAATATTTTCATGTATTTCTCATTTTCGTGTAGCAAGGTCCATGGAAAGTATGCAACATGGGTACTTTTTGGATGAGGTATTAAATTTTGCATCCAACGAGTGCTCTTGCTTGAAATTTGAGTAAAACCATAAGGAGATAAATCTAAAATACGAGTTGAAGGAGTAGTTTTTTCATTTTTCCTCTCAAATTTGATGATGTAATATAATCTTATTTTATTATTTCCACTATTATTTTATAATATTCTTTAGGAGGCCCATTTTAGACCTCAAAATTTCTCTAATTATAATTGTCATTCTATCAATATGTATTTTATATAAAAACAAAAGAAGAAAAAATATTATTGTTTTCTAGCATGTTCTTAATGTTAATTTGGTAGCTTAGTGACAAATTCCAATCATGGAATTATATTCCTCTTTTCGATGGGGCCAATTTTGACTATTAAATTGCTCAATTTGGACGAGGGAAAGTGAATTTTTGATGAAAATCCTACATGTGCACAGAAAGGGCAGGTCAACCCCAAAGAGAAATTGGACAACCATGGATGGCTATAAATACAAGTCAAGTGACCCCCATTTGGAAATCATCATGATCATTCTTGTTTCTTTGGGTTTGGATTGCGCAGGTCTGAGGTTGGGTTGTGGAGATTGGTTCGTGCAGGTCCGAGATCACAGGGTCCGAAGCTCGAACATGTGTTTAGGGTTTTGGTTTCTAGCCACAAGCATGCTTCAGACAAATTTCGGTCTCAACCACAGACACACAGGATCATGAGTGCGGTTGGAGGGTTTTAGCCGCACACACATCACTCTTTGCATGTGGTTGGAAGCTAAGGTTTGAATTTTTTAGTTGACAACATATTTCGTCAGTTGATCGCAAAGTTCAACAGTTGACTGCACACTTTTGAATCAAGGTTTTGATTAAGAGTAGTGATGGGTTCATATATTGGATAAGGTTTAGTTAATATTTGCTAGATAATCTTGTGGATAAAGGAAAGGATCACTGTACTCTCTTTTGCTGAATCATTCAATGACAATCTAATAAGAAGAAGAATTTGAAAGGGTTTTGCCTGTAGTGTTGCCCTGGTATCTGTCCATTCTTGGTGTCTCTATGTGTGAATAATTTTCTTCTATTGTTCCTTTATGTTCTGCTGCACTGATGATGATATTGTTTTTTCTATATAATTTCATATGTTACTAAATAATGTTGTAAAACTAAATCATGATATGATGTTGTGGGGTAAATTTAATATGCAATTATCTAAAGTAAAGAACAATATAGCCCTATGAAAATTTAACATGGTATTAGAGTTGGGCTGAAGAAAAGTCATTAAGGATCACCCCTAAGATGGAACATTTTTTAGAATAAAGAGAATACAGAGGAGACCTAAAAGAATACTAGGGTTTGAAAGAAACCCTAAGCAATTTGACTATTAGGGTTTGATGGATATTATGAGGTTAGGTTTTGGAAGAAACCCTGGATTATGACAAAGATTTGAGATATGCAATCCATAAACCCTAGCATGATTAGTGTGAATATGTTCTAGCACTTGTGACAAGTTTGATAGAGCATTAGATGGGATAGTATCAATTAGGCCTAGTTGTTGATGAAGTTGGTTGAAATTTAATGAAGGAAACAATGTTATATGGACAATAGACAATAATGACTCCTGAAGGTTGGTTCAAGAGGGATTTGATCACCTCTCATTGAAGATAAATACTTTTTCGATTTATGTTACTCCTTTATGTCTTTACTTTTGTTTGGATTTATTGATTTGATCACTGATTATATTTTCTGCATGTATATTTGAGTATTTGTATACTTCTAACCTCATGATGAGATGTGATAAGTGGATCCTTTTCATTGAAAATTTTAGGGGATAGTATTTGAAAGTGGGATAATTTTCCATGTTTTTAGCCAACAAAATATTCGCTAATTTCCAATTTTCGTAAAAATGATTAGCCCAAATTTTATAGTATAAATTATTTTACCTTAAAAATTGCCAAAATTTTATATAGTGACTATATAAAATTATTAGAAATTTGATTTTTTTTTCCAAAAATATCATCAAATACTTTAAAGATTGCATATTAAGGAATAGTGAGATTTGCCAAGGTTTCTAAACTTTAAGATAAATTTCCATCATTAAACGTTTCGCTAATCCTTCTTGAGGATCATTTGAGGTGCAGGGAAAGATGACTAGTGTAGGAAGAAAATAGCTACATTTTCCCATGACAAGTAAGTGATACAACGTGCAAAGGTATATGAATGTTATAAGGTATATATAGTATATTGTTTCAGGTGCAATTTTTGATGGCAAGGTGTTGTGGTCACCAACAACCCCCCTCCTTATGAAGTGTTATTGCTAATACTAAATAAGTGGGGACCCTCAGTAAAAATAAAAAAATAAGTTAGTGTTATATTTTCTTTTTAGATGAAACTGACAACATCATGGACTTAGGAAAATACCTTGAAAAAATATGAAAAACCTAAGTTTCATAATGAAGAAAATAAAATTCACTCCTTAAGAGATATCGCATCATGCAAAAAATGATAGGGTACCTTCTAATGAGTTAAAATGATGAAAAACACGAGATTGCGACGCGAAACTTCATCGCATCGCATACGTTAAAGAAGCACTCACATTGAAAAACTCTAAAATCGCCGATATGCGATATCGCATATCGCGCATCGCAAAAATCACATGAATTACAAATAAGGATTATAACGATTTGCGATATTGTGATACTGCGATATTGCGATGCTGCGACACTGCGATACCGCGATACTGCAAAGTTGCGATGTTGCGATATTGCGATACTGCGACCTTGCAATAAAAAACAGCACGATGATGTTGCGATAATGCGATACAATGATCTGCGATATCGCAAAGCAAAATCGCAGGACCCCTCCATCGCAGTTGGTTCTAACTCATTATTCGAGAAAACTTTTCAGCCAAGAGTTGGTCACGTATTTTAATGCGAATTAATGAGTTATTGCCAGTTGTTAATGAAGTATGGTGTTGTGTTTTTCGAAGAAATAGCTCACATAAGGTGGCATGTTTTGCATATCTTCGGCATTTAAAATTTTTCCTATCATTAGTCTTTTATCATTACTTCCATCTCAATGTAAACTGCAGGAAAGAAAGACGAAGTGTTATACAGGGTAGTATGCAGAAAACTATGAGGAGGAAAGGTAGCGCTCCAATGTACATTTCAGAAGGCACACCTAATCCACTTAAGGAAGAAAAAGAGCTGCAGAACTCTTCTGAGGCATCTATCACAGGTTTCTCATATACAACCATGGTTGAATGGGTACTGAACGATGCTGATACCAAAAACAGACAATTTAATTCTCAGGGTCAAGAGCTCATAGAATCATTATTTTTACAAATTTTCAGCTTTATACCGAATGAGAGAAAGAGGCGCAAGAGGTAAAAAACGCATCACGGAAGCCCAGATCAAGAAACAAAGGCAGTTTCTGATGTGCGATTAGCGCTTATCGCGCATCACTAAGAAAACTTGCTCGAAAAGGAAGGCCCCTAGTTACTCAGTCACCTACAGGCCCCGAAAATTGCAAGAAAACAACGATAGAAACAAACTGGAAACAGAAGACTGAAGGAAAAGCAGAAGCAGTCCAAGGGTTAGCCAAGTTGAAATGGGATTTTTACCAGGTATACATGGTAATGACACATAGTCATTGGATGATTCTCAAGTGTATCATCAATTTTACTAAGAAGATAATGCCCACTCTTGTTGATTCTGTTAGCTTAACTCAACCAAAGACGGAAGACAGTCAACTGACTCTACTCAGGAAAATATTGAATGCTTGCGACATTAAGGAGCAAATTTAGAAATAGTTAGATAGTAGATTTAATTTTAGAAATAGTTTTGCTTAGAAAGAGGACGGTCATTTAAATCAAATCCTCAATTTCTGTAAATAAGTTATTTAGTTAGTAGTATTTAAACCCTTCTCATGCGTTTAGAGAAGGGTCCAGAAATTTATCAAAAACTTGCCCTCAGAACATGCACTTTTGCACCCTCAGAGGAGGTTTTGGTGAATGAATGGAACAGGGTTTATTTGATATTTGCATTTGATATCTGCTACTGATGTTGCACTTCTGTACTCTTAGTGGATGTTAAATCAAGGAGAGATAAATCATTTGTCGCTTGAAGCTCATGAGTAGGACTAGTTATAAATGGAACTTTTATCCCTTAACCATTTCTGCTTATGCGTTAAAGAGATATTTAGTTTTCAGTTATTTATATATTACAATATGGATGCCTGAGTTATCATTTGGCACTTTTGTACGGTGATAACTATTTGTTTATATTTAGTGTATGAATAGCTCATTTATGCGATAAGTTTTCACAACTGCTTCGTCTAACTTCTTATACGAAGTAGTTCATCCTTATTGAATTCCTTTCTTATAATAGCTGAATGATCTTTATTACCAGTTATTGTTTGAAATCTTTCTAGATCGCATAGAAGAAAGATCACACCCCGGGTTAGCATAAATTTTGATGTTTTTCTATTTATTAGAATACAACAGCATAACATTAGATTAGAATTAGGATAGAAGTATTCCATTTAGAACAAAAATACCCATCTTTCTCACACACACACACTGAATTGGGAAACTGGTCCCATATCCCCAGTCGGACCCGCTATACCAAACAGATAAGGAGCTACCAACCAAGGTCCGGACCGAGCGGGTATCCCCCTTGTTGTTGACCCGATTTTCGGGGCCTTCAACACAAGGTAAGCCCTATGGTATGATAAGAATATCAACTTCACAAATGACCTATATATACATATGAAAATAAGTTTGATTTATGGTACATGTGATTGGTGCACTTGATATTTTCCAAGTATATTACTTTTTAGACATGATGGATTTCTTGATTTTATGAAGTAGGCTAGATACATTGATCTTTAATAAATGGTAATTTGATATTATTGTTAATGCTTGTGATAAGCATGATAACCATGATGATAGAAGTGTAACAGTAAGATTTATATTCATATTCTTCTTGTTGACATTGTTTAGGTTTTGATAATCTTAGTAAATTGGACAATGTGATAAATTCAGATGCCCTAACCTGATGGTTGAGTAATATGATAAATAAGTGATGTCGTGATTATAATATTTGAAGTATGACGATACACATGTTAGTTACCATAATCATATGACTCTAACCCTTGATGAAAGTTTGGTGTCATGTTCATATGTGATGATGAAGTAGCTTATGATAATATGCTAAATATGATGCATATATGTTTTAAAACCTGATATAGTTTGATTTCATGACCTAATAGTTATGCTGATGCATGACAATATTATGATAGATAAGTTGATACCTTGATTAATATTGATTGACATGGCTTCTCGTTAAGAGGGATCCCTACACCTATTATTAGTTTTCATTAAATGAATAAAAGATTCTTTATTGTTGAAGTAATAGTTTTGGACATGAATAAAGAAATAATTGATTTTGTTAGTCTGTACCAAGTTCTGGACTGAGAAGAGAAGGTTTCTCCTAGTTTAAGCCCCAACCACTGGGAGAAAGGCTTAAGAGTGCGGTTATAGGCCTCCCAAACACATGAAAGAAGGCCTATGGATGTAGTTGTGCCTGTAGGACACAAAAACTAAAAACATATGCATAAAACCAGGAGCACACTTGGAGTGTGACAATCCTACAGATATGGAGTAGACAATAGAAAGTCTTCTGAGCAGGGAAGTTTGAATTTTTGACTTACTATTGAGAATGTGAATGTGTTGACTAAACTTGTGTTTGCAGGGGACTAGAATATGCATATCAATATGTTATTTTTATTTGATCTTTGAAGCTAGTATATGATAGCAATTGATAATAGTTGCAAGGATTTAATGAGATTTGGCTTATTGGTTTAATATAGATGAGTTGTATTGGAGTTTTGATATGATGCTTGATAGTTCGTAGATATGTTTTGGCTTATGGATTCATTGAATTCACAATAATAACAAATTTGGGTTTTGACTTGATAACTAATGATTTTCCTTGATGATAGTGCTATGTGGGCGTAGTGACTTTCAATGAATAATATTGGCATTCAACAATGATTATGTATTGGCATCATTGGCTTGGGCACATTGGTTGAAGTATAAATAGTTGTGACTCAATATGCAATGATTCCACAATGAATGCATGAAACTTATATGACTTATCCTTGATGTATAATGAAAAAAATAATTCATATTATGATTATGTGGATGACATGATGGAATTTATATTGCTTAATAAAAATTTGTTGACATGAAAATAGATGAATTCATAACTTGGTATTCGGATGTGAGTTCTGCCTAAAACTTGGTCCAAAGAGTTTTTCATAGTGATATTGGTAGAAAATTTTATGAATTTGATATTAGTTTTGATTTGGCATCTAAGGCTCAATACATTGACTTAGTTGATTTGATTGCACAATGATGATTTGTGTGAGGCTGAGTATATTTGTTTGATCAATATAATGTTTGCAGATAACATTGTATATTTTGAAGAAATCTTCCCAATCCCGGTATGTCAACATTGACAGTTACTTGGTGAAGCCTAGAAGATGTGTCGATCCAAACCTCTACTTCCAAGTGGTCCAAGGTATGCCTTTGATTTTGGTTTCATATGATGATGGTCTATTCTTGAGAGGTAATGAGCCTTTAATGATCAAAGTAAGCGGGAGTTGGTCTCTGAAGTTCGAAATGAAGAATCATGGCATGATGAATTACTTTCTAAAGTTTGGAAAATAAAATCTATGTCATGAAGCTATTGAAGAGTTTTTGGAAAGTGGAAATGAAAATATTTGGATACTTTTATTGAATTTCAATAATTTATGAAGAGATATTGTTGAACCTGACTTGGAAACTGATAGTTGATTGAAGCAATCATGTTCTGTGTGAACACCTGTCCGTATATATGTGTGTGTGTGTGTTTTGCATAGAATCTGAGTCAATTCATGATTGAGCCACTTCATACACATTGGGTTGCTGCCAAGCACACTTCAAGATATTTGCTAGGGATGATCAATTTCTTGGTCTGAGATATTCTTCCTATGATATGTGACTTCATGGATGTACTGATGTTGTTTGGGATTGTTATTCATGAGATGAGCACATCTTGGTGTTGCTTTAGTATGAGATCTTCCATGATATTTTGGATGCAAAGTTTGTAGTGTTAAGCATGACTGAGTTTGAGTACATTATTGCTAGCATGGCTAACTATGGGACAATTTGTTTGAGAAAGCTCTTTGGAGAGTTGTTTGAGCATGTTCTGGATATGACAATGATACATTGCAATAATAAAGACTGGGATCCAATTGGCAGAGAATCCCGTATATATCTAGGACTGAGATATCTTCATATATTGAGACAATTTTATTGTACAAGACAAGCTTAGGGTTGTGGTTGCTACCTCTATGAGAGGGAGGATGAATAGGGTATCCTTTTATGATATATATTTGTTCTAATCTAATATGTGATTCAATTTCTGGCATGAAAATGAGATTGCTACTATTGATACATTGTGATTAATTGTTCAGGGAGTTGTTTAATATGATACCATATATGAGCACATTGATATGTTTCTGATCTACAGAGAGAAGGACTGATCGAGAACACTGAGTTGACTCTTCCTCCCCTGTTTGAGCTTCTACGACGAGGAATTGAGATGGAGGGCTCTTGGGGTTGAGGGATCTCTAGACAATAAGGTATCACCCCTATCTGCTACCCATAGGGTCAAATATGTTTCTCCCTTATATTGGTCTATGCAGAGTATACCCCAATTGACATCATACCCACAATTTGGTCTTGTTGAGATTACTACTCCCTGTCAGGCCAACAGGTTGAGAGAAAGCTTGGAGGTGTATAATCGAAGCTGATTATGATGTAGGTGTTATACCACATGAATGTTGAGGGTCATTTTTGGGAATATCAATGGGCAATAGGATGGATGTGATATTGATTAAGATAGGGTGGAAGATGTTTTCTCCCCTATATGATGACTCCTATTGCTTAACAAAGGTTGGAAGATGTTTTCTCCCCTATGAGATGGTATGAGGTGAGAGTGTTCCATAAGACCTTCCTCATTGTCATTGGATTCTGAGATGAGACTGATCTCCCTAATGTTAATCTCTCTAATGTTTCTCGGGTAGTAGCATTATGCTCCTTGCTAGCAATGATTATGGGTGGTAGTAGTGGCTCCCTGAAGAATAGAGGGTGGTAGCTTAGGCTACCCTCCAATGTTAAATTATTATTATTTAAGATTCAAGAATGTTCAACATATGAGCAGAGGTAATCAATAGATAAGAAATGATAAGCATAGATGAGTATAAATGAGCAGTGATGACGAGATACTTGAGATAGGATATGATTTGATGGCAGGATACTTGTGATGATTACATGATGCTGTTGGAATTTATCCCTAGCTGAGAGGGAGTGTAAATTTGGAAGATCAGTGATAAATTCCAATCGTGGGACTAGATTCCTCTTTTCGAGGGTACCAATTTTGACTATTGAAGTGCTTAATTTGGACAAGTGAAAGTGTATTTTTGACGAAAATATCACATGTGCACAAAAATGACAGGTCGACCTAAAAGAGAAATTGGACACCCATGGATGGCTATAAATACAAGTCAAGAAACCCTCATTTGTTCATCATCATGATAATTATTCTTTCTTTTGGTTTGGCTCACACAGGTCTAGGCTAGGTCGTGGATATTGGTTCAAAGAGGTATGAGATTGTAGAGTTTGAAGCTTGCATGTGTGTTTAGGGTTTTGGTTTCTAACTGTAGGCATGATTTAAGAAAATTTCAGTCACAATTGCAGACATGCAATATCATGTATGCAGTTTGAGGGTTTCATCCATACACACATCACTCTCTACGTGCTATTGGAAGCTAGGTTTGAATTTTGTAGATGGACACAGATTTCGTTAGTTGAATGTAGAGTTCGGCAGTTGACCACATGCTTCTGAATTAGGGTTTTGATTAAGAGTAGTGTTGGGTTCGTCTATTGGATATGGTTTAGATAATATTTACTAGATATTCTTGTGGATAAAGGAATGGATCATTGTACTCTTTTTTGCTGAATCATTCAATGACAATCTAATAAGAAGAATAATTTGAAAGGATTTTCCCCATAGTGGGTTTTTCCATAGTCTCCGAGCAATCCTGGTGTCTCTATTTGTGAATGTTTTTATTCTATTGTTCCTTTATGTTCCACTGCATTGATGATGATATTATTCTTTCTATGTAATTGCATATGTTAATTAATATTGTTGAAAAATTGAATAATGATATGATGTTGTGGGGTGAATTAATATGCAAATGAAGAAATGCAATTATCTAAAGAAAATAAAGATATAACCCTAATAAAATGTAACACTTCATTCTTTATTTTTGTCAAAAGAAAATGTAAAAGGGCATGTTCTTCATGACCCTTGTGAAAAGAATAAAATTCGAATTTTTGTGTCACTTGTCCTTCCAGGTTGCCAAGTCAGACCTCTAGAAAGACAAGTAAACCTTCCCAAAGGATGTGTCTCTTCACATATACAAACAATTATATATTGGCACATATCCTCCACCATTTTCCATCCAATTCGGGTCTCTTATATGGAAATAATTTTGGTTCTATGGCATGGAAACTAAGGCACATAAACCAAGTTTTTATGGCACCTTCTATTTGAACTACTGTAAGACATATCATCTCTGCGATGCGAGCTGCAAGAAGGCACAATTATCTCTCCGGTACAAGATACATGAAGGCTAATCTCTGTGTACAATGTGAGCTATAGGAAGGCTAATCTTTGTGTACAATGTGAGCTATAGGAAGGCTAATCTTTGTGTACAATGTGAGCTATAGGAAGGCTAATCTCTGTGTATAATGCAAGCTCTAGGAAGGCTAATCTCAGTGTATAATACAAGTTACAAGAAGGGTAAAATTTCTATGAAATATGAGCTACATATCTCTATCGGATGAGACATCTAAATGAAGTGGCGGATTGGTAAATTATTATGTGGAAAAAACATGGAAGAGTTTGGAGGGTTGACTTGACACTTGGATCACTGGTTAGTTTGACTTATATTTCTCTTGTTGACGAAGAAATATAAGGAAAGAATTGATGGGTTTTCCCCTTGTTGGTTTTTCCTTAGCCTATGGCTTAATTTCTAGTGTTCCTTGTCTTCTTATGCATTGTATTTGTATACTTGTTTGATGACCTAATGAATGGAGTAAATTCTAAATGAAAAAAAACTATAAACAATCACAAGTAATTATCATGATCTTTAATTCTACTTTGCAAATGAATTTCACCATGGTATCATAGCTAGTTTTAAGATCCACATTCTTCTGTGATCCAAATAGAAGTTTGAAATTCTGAAACTCAGTGGAAGGTTTGAAATAGTCTTCTCCTAATCTAAATTTGAGGCTACTTCAAGAGGTCCAAGATCTGCACCCTGATTTGAGATTATTGACATCCAAAACTACTTCAAGTTCAAGGTTATCAGGGTTATCTCTCTATGGTTCATAAGATTTGTATGGCTAGAGTTTCTTGTTGTTTGGAGGTAATTACAAGGCCTAGTCCTAGAGGACTCTTTGTCAAGACCTAGAAGAGTAGGCTGAAACCTCTCTTATGTGATGTAAAGAATACATTTGAGAATCTATGGAAGAAAATTGAGCCAAGGGACAACTGTGAGCAAAGAAGATGCCAAGACACTACAACAACATACAATTGGGCAAAAGAAAGTGAAATAAATTTTAGAATTAAGTTTGATTTTAATATTGAAGGGTATTTCAAATGATCCTACATGTATTGTGTAAAGGAATATCATAAAGAGTTGTCATTCAAGGATTGGGTGCTAATAATATATATCAGATCACGAAGAACTTGGGAGTCCAAGCTTTGTGAAGTTTTTTTGAAGTGAAGAGTTGTTGTGAAGAAGAACCTATGACAATGTGAAGAGAAATATGGTAATTACATAAGGTTATCCATTGCCATACAAGCAATCAATACACCACTTAGGACACACACATAGGTGGGTCATCAATATAAAGCCAATGGTCAATGTGATCAATATCATTTCGCACTATGATATGTTGCTTTTTGTGTGTTGTCGCTACTACAAAATCCTCCAAAGTTTTCTCTACATTTCGAATTTTGGAGCCTACTTCATTGTCATATCAAGTGTCACCTCATTCGTCAAGTGTCGTTTCATGTTGCTGTGTATGTCATAAGTATTCTTGAATGATATCAAGTGTTTTCGCAATGATTAGAACATCTCTAGGTGCATTTCATGGTTGCAACATCGTTGTCGTAGTAAGGTGACTCTTTTGGGTCGTAGTCGCACACACTTCACTTGTTGTAGTTGGGGAATGTGTACAAAGTGGCATTTTGATTTATATTTATCATTTTCCAAGCTTGTCTAAGTTTTCTCGGTGATTTGGTATGATTCACACATAGTTTTATGTTTAAACTCATCATGATAACCCTTTTTCCTATCTCCCAAACATAGACTAATTTTGGTTTCAAATAAAACCCATTGAGGAAAAGAGTGCATGATCGCACTTTGAAGCCTTGATCGGGAATCCATTTTTTTCGGAAGAGGACCTTGCGCCCTTCAAAAATTCAAAGTGCAATCCTTAATCCATATTTCCCCTTCCTTGTTCTGAACTGTGCCCTTCAAAAAACGAACATTACTTTAAGCTCACTCCTTCGACCTGAAGGAATGTGCCCTCCTTGAGCACACTCCTTCGACCTGAAGGAGTGCACCCTCCTTGGGAGCAATTCTTTGAACTGAAGGAATGCACCCTCTTTGGGAGAAATCCTTTGACTTGAAGGAATGTGCCCTCCTTGAGTGCATGAGCGCACCTTGAAGGCCTTCAGTGTTGAAATGTGGCAACAAGAATATTCCAATTTAATTTGTCCTTGAATTAAATTGTGAATTAAAATCGAATTTAGTCTTAACAGCTACTCCGAAATAATTGATTTATTTATTTTGACTTAATTAGTTGGAGAAGTTCAATTTAGAAGTCTTTCTAAAGTCATGCAAGAGTTATCCCTTAAATTAAGGAGATAAGATTGAGTATTGTGCGATTGATTCTTCTTCTTCTGGTTATATTGTTCAGCTCGATCTTTAAGCTTCCGCAAATTGAGAGTAGAAGTAGGTTATAGTATTCTGCTTTGATTTATATTACATTATCAGGTTAACCTACACCATATTTTCTACATGGTGTCAGAGCTAGATTTGTAGAGATTTTATACATGATATCGGAGCTGTGAACAATATACTGAGAAGAGAATTAGAAGTTTGAAGTTTGGGGTTGTAGGTGCAAATCAAATTCATATCATACTTCAAGGTTGGCCAATGGCATTCTATGGCATGAGACTCGAGTATGCCTTGGAAGGTAGCTCGAATTACATAGCATGGAAAGATAGAATGGATGCTGTATTAGAAGACAATGGCTTGAAGGAATTAATTGATCAAGAAATCCCAAAGCCAACTTCAACTAATGCACAAGAGTTGGCTGAGTGGAAGAAGTGTGTGGTGAAGGTGATATAGATAATCCTTGAGGGAGTTCTAGACCATATTGTCTCGAGTCTCCATGGGAAGGATACTCCATTTTCAATGTGGAAGACATTGAAGGACCTCTACCAGAAGAGTAGCGACCAGAGGAAATTGGCGCTCAAGGATAAGCTTCGAAGAAGCAAGATGGAGAATGGTGATACTATTTCCACATATTTGAACAAGCTCACCACTTGCAGAGATGAGCTTGGTAGTGTGGGAATAACTACTACCGATGATGATATGATGAGCCTATCTCTCCTTGGCCTTCCAAATAGTTGGAATAGCTACCAAGACTCTATGAATGGAAGGGATAAACTGCCGGATTGGGAACGACTGTGGTCGGATCTTATGCAGAAGGAGATTAGGAGGAGCACACGATATGGTTCTTCATCCAAGGATGATGATGAAGAAAATTTGGCCTTAGCAAGTAAGGCAAGGAAAAGGAAGCAGAAGGCTTCCCATTCCAAATCAAATTCTTCTCATGGAGGGAAGAAGGGTGACAAGTCTAAAGTGAGATTCTTTAAGTGTCACGATATGGGAAATTATGCGACTAATTTCCCATCGAATAAGTCCAAGAAGGGATCCTCGGAAGGATCGGAAGGTGAGGCATTAGACTCTGAGTTCGAAATAGACTTTACCCTCATCGCATGCATGGTTTCATCGATGATGGGTTATGTCTGGTATCTTGATAGTGGAGCCTCATTCCACATGACCGGTGATAAAAATTTATTCAGTACCTTGTAGGAGAAAGACCTCAAGATGCGCATAGAGATGGGTGACAACGGAAGGTATAGTGCTTCAAGAGTGGGCATGGTTGCTTTTTAGAGGGAGCATGGAGCTCCTATCACCTCGACAGATGTGAAGTATGTGCCTGGACTGAAGAATAATTTGGTATCGGTCACAATGTTGGAGGACAAAGGCTACAATGTTGTCTTTAGTAAAGGAAAGGTGTTCCTAAGACACATAGCCACGGGTCAGACCAAGAGGATAGGAGTTGGGTGAAGAATCTCTATAAACTAGAGGTAGATGATTGTGCACCATTGAGTACAAAAGCATAATTGGTACAAAGCCATGACATTGGTGAGTTGTGGCACAGGCGGTTGGGCCATTTGCATCATGGGGCTTTGAAGATAAAGTAGTGGATATCTATAGGACTTCCCAAAGGTAAACTTGAGCAAGTTGACACATGAAAAGGTTGTACCTTGGGAAAGTACACCAAGTATTCCTTTAATGATCAAGACAGTCAAGCAAAGGCTATCTTAGCTGCAATTTCATACTGATGTGTGTGGACCATTCTCGACGGCATCCACAACGAAGCAAAGGTATTATTTGATTTTCTTTGTTGACTATTCTCATAAATGTTGGATTTATTTCATGCAGAAGAAGGACCAAACCTTCACAAAGTTTTGTGAGTTCAAAGCTTTGGTTGAGAAAGAGTCAAGGAAGAAGATCAAGGCCCTGAGAAGTGACAACGGTGGAGAATATGTCTCTCAAGAGTTTAACGACTTCTGTGCAACAGAAGGAATTAAATGAGAGTTGACGGAACCTCATAATCCACAACAAAATGGGGTGGCTGAGAGGAAGAACATAACTATTGTAGGGGCAACACAGGAAATGTTGCATGACCAAGGCCTACCACTTCACTTGTGGGCTACGACATGCAACACAATGGTCTATTTACAGAATAGAATCCCACATCGCATACTTGGGATGAAGACACCAGAGGAATATTTCTCTGGTAAGAGACTAGATGTGGGTCACTTCAAGATCTTTCGCTCATTAGTATATTTCCATGTGACAAAGGATGCACAGAAGAAGCTTGAGCTGACAACAAAGTTGGGGATACTTGTGGGGTACATTGATACACCTCACAACTATTGGGTGTACTTGCCTACTAGTTGGAGGACAGTGGTTCATAGAGATCTCAAGTTTGATGAGCAAAAGGTCGTGCGAGTTTCCCTTGAGAGGGAGTTTCAACTATAGGCTATGGAGGAACTGTTGGTCCCTAAGGAGGAGGAACCTAAGACTCATGTGGAGCAACCGCATGCAGAGGTTCTAGGAGTGGAGACATCCACTCAAGTAGAGTATTCTAGAGATGGACGAAAGCACACAAGAAAAGCTGATAGATTTTTGGAGGATGTGAGAGAGAATGTGGGAGCACCATCTTCTCAGTGTAGACAGAGGAGGTCACCTGAGAGGTACATTGGATACATGGCCCTTTCTGGGGAATGTGTTGAGACCGAGCCATATTCCTTTGAGGAAGTAGTGCAACAACTGATTTGGATTGATGCTATGGTGGAGTATGACTCCATAGTTTGTAACAATGTTTGGGATGTAGTTCCGAGACCGGAGAACAAGTCACTTGTGAGTTCCCGTTGACTTTACAAGGTAAAGAAAGCTGTTGATGATGGGAGGATCATGTTACTGCAATATATTTTGACAGAGGAGCAAGATGCTAAAATTTTGACAAAGGCATTGTCAAAGCGTAAATTCGAGTTCCATAGAGACAGGATTGGGGTGGCAGATAATCCCTTTCTTGTTGAGAGGGAGTGTTGAAATGTGGCAAAAAGAATATTCCAATTTCATTTATCCTTGAATTAAATTGTGAATTAAAATCGAATTTAGTCTTAATAGGTACTTGGAAATAATTAATTAAGTTATTTTGACTTAATTAGTTGGAGAAATTAAAGTTAGAAGTCTTTCTGAAGTCATGCAAGAGTATTCCCTTAAATTAAGGAGATAAGCCTCAAATTTAGGAGATAAGATTGAGTTATATTTGAGTTGTAATTAGTTAACTCAATTTACTGAGTTAAGTCCAGTTAAATTAGTTCCAAAATGTTTGAGGAACTAATAGAGAGTTAACAGTTAGTTGATGCATACATGCACTTAACTAGTGTACTCTAGTTAACTGAAGATTCCCTCAACAGAAACTCATGCATGTCTATTCTGAGAAAGACCCAGTTGAGATTAAATTCAAGGATAGTGTACTATCAGTTGCATGTGTTTTCTTATAGAGGAAACTCATGCATGTAGTCAAGGCATCATTCCTTTAGGATTGTGTAGTTTTGACAGTGTGTGAGATCAGAATGTTCCACTTGGTTGAAGGTGAATCATCCTAGAGGAACAACACAAGGAAATAGGAGCTTGGAGGTTAGAGAGGAAGGCTTGAGAGTAGCCAAGATTGCCTGTGAGCATCTGTGAGGATTGTACTAAGAGCTGGCTAGTTGTGAGAGCTAAGGCTTTGTATAATTCCTATGTATTTCCACCTTGTATGATAATACAGATAGTGGGGTTTTTAGCTGAGGATTTCCCCAAAGTATTTTCATGTGTATTACGTGATTGATTCTTCTTCTTTTGATTACATTGTTCAACTCGATCTTTAAGCTTCTACAAATTGATAGTAGAAGTAGGTTATGGTATTCTACTTTGATTTATATTGCATTATCAGGTTAACCTGCACCATATTTTCTACATTAAGCTCCACTCTTCAAGCTTCCACAATGCGCCATGAGCCCTCTAGACCCTTTGAGCGCATGAGTGAACTTTAAAGGAATGAATCTTCATCCTTTAACCTTCAAAATTGTTCCACACACCTTCATTGGTCTCTTAAGCATATGAGCACACTTCGAAGGCACACAACTTCATCCTTTAGCCTTCGGACTTGCGTGATGCGCTCTCATTGGTTTCCTTTGAGTAGTCTCCTTTGACCCGAAGGGATGCGCTCTCCTTGAGATCACTCCTTTGACTTGAAGGAATGCACCCTCCTTGGATTCTTAAGAAAATGAGCACACTTTGAAGGTACAAAGCCTCCTCCTTCAACCTTCATGAGTGCGCCCTAGAACCTCTTTCTCTCCCTTGAGTGAAAAACACACTTGGGAATACTAAAGCCTTCCCCTTCATCCTTCAGACTTGTGCTATGTTCTCTTCCTTGAATATATCCATCTTTTGAGCACATGAGCGCATACTGAAGCCACAAATCCTTTCCCCTTCAATACTTCAACCTTTCAGAGTGCGCCCATGTGCTCAAAATCCCCTTTTTTCCCTCTCGAGGACACTGAAAAGGCATGAAAAGAAAATATGCATAAACAATGGTAGAATAGGATATTTCTAGGTTGATCCTCACTTTTCATGAGTGATTACAGACAAAAGTATTCTAGAAACATCATGGCAAGCACGCACGAGGAAGATCGGGCAAAGAGAACAAATGAAGGAAGCTGCATGAATAACAAAGAGCACACTTGAACCTTGATGATCAAAACACCTTAAAGACTACATTACATCAAAGACCCTTTGGAGGGTGAGGACATCAACGATTGAAGTTGCATAAATAAATGAAGACACAAGTGGTAGCCATATCACCATTGAATAAATTCCATGTCATTAGTCACTATTAGTCCTAGTTATTAAAGATAGTGACATGTCAAGTCTCATCACATGATGATGTGGAAGTCGTGATGTATTATTGTAATCATTGTAAACACAAATAAGTGGAAGTTCAAGAGTCATATATGAACTAAAGAGTCATGGAAGTCCAAAAGACAAGCAATATCAAAAGTACTATGTAATTCCAAAATTCATTTGGAATTTCAAGGTTGTAAATTTCCAAAGGCCACTAGAAGTTAGAAAGTTAAGAGTCATGAGGATGTGAAAGGTCATTCCTTGAGTTATAAATAGATCTGCATTCCTCATGTAAAGGAATTTTAAACTTGGCTTCTCCCACAAGGCATTAGAGAGACAAAGTTAGTAATTTTGGGGAGTAAGTAGTGGCTCTAATGCTCCACTATTGGAGGTAGTGGTGTTCATTGTATTTATGTATCTTGGGAATTTTGATTAATATCGAAGCCTTTTAGGCCAAGAAATCTTCACACATGGATTGTGAATGTTTCTAAGACTATTCTTTGGATGTTTATGGTTCATGTTTTTTTCATTAAGTACTGGATTAATTGAACTATTTCGCTTACTTCGATGCTCCTTGTTGGAAATGTGTTGCTATAATTATAATGATCGTTGCATCCTTATGAGTTATTTCTCTTGATGTTAGACAAGCCTTTCTCTTTCACGTGTGTCTCCATTAGGGTAGTACTATTACTTCTCTCTTGAGAGGCTCACTTATCTCCGCCCCGTAGTAGAATAACCTTGATGCATCGACAATCGAACATTCACAAGGCACACTAACTTGCTCATTTAGAAGGATATTTTCTCTTCTCCCTCATGTTGACAGTTAAAGCTAAGGAATATCTTTGATTAAATGGAAGCTAGGACATATTCCTTATGGGGCTCCTACTCCAAATGGTGTGAAATATAATTGGGACTTCACATCAGGGAGAACCCCTATATGTTGGTGGTATCCATCATCATCAACATTCTGGTGCTAAAACGAGGGCCAAATGACAAGTTGTGTTGATTGAGTTTGTTTTGAATCTCTTATCTGTAATGGCTCATCCACAAATCATACTCCTCGGGTGTTTCTCTAATTTATGCCCCCTGGTTAACTTTTAATACCCCATGAGCTTCTTTATGACTTGTCTCAATTGAAATTTGATGGTGAGGATGGAACATCCATAACCGGGAACATCTCTATTTTTCTTAAATTCTATGAATATTAGGAAATTGATGTTGAAAATATTTCTTGTGTGTCTTTCTTCCTCACCCTTGAAGGTCGTGTTAATCGACAATGCCATACCTTACCATCTACCTCCATCCATTATTTTGTTCGATTACTCAAGGAGATTCATCAAGATTTTAATACGTATGATTACCTAGATGTTTTTAACATAATCAATCAACTTAGAATGAATCCTAATGAATAAATTTAGTATTTTTATAATAGAATCCTTCACTTATGTTGTGGGTTTCCTCGGGGAAATTTGGATTGGATTTCCTTACAGCGAAGTTTGAAAGTTTGGTTCGAATATGTTTACATGACAAATATAAATCCCCTGATGTTTATGTTTCCCTAAAATTTTTAAATTGTGAGACACCTATAATTCCATAGGAGGAACCTATTATTCCTTTTGTTCCTTGTCCTCCTCCTTTTCCAATATCAATTTGGGTGCTTTTTTGTGATAATGTTGAAGTTGGGAAATCTAGGAATCAAACTACTAATCCATCTTCTCAACTTTTTCCCACTTTCCACGATTCAAATCCAACGGAGGAATCCTTGGAATGGTTCATGGAGCCAAAGGTGAAGGATAATCCATTGATTTCTCAAGATAATATTGATGCTCATAAATTCAGTATTGAATATGATTTGGATACCTATCATCCTTTATCATCTATTTCTCATGATCCCTTGCCCTTTGATCCACTTGATCAATACATTGATAAGGTGCAAGGTAGTCATTCTTCACCGATAGAGGAGTAGGAAGGAGAGGATTATTTTGATCTTTCTTTTCTTTTCCAAAATACTCCATGTCAATATTATGTTCTTCCATCCTTGTTTGATTTTGAATCTAGAAATCTCAGTGATGAATCAAATGAAATTGATTTCTCCAATGAATTCGAAGTCCTATACAATCATCATTCTGATGGTTCTAACTCCACTAATGTATGTAATGATAGTTTCCCAAGTGCACCATTTAATATTCCAGTTTCTTAAGAAGATTTTTATTTGAAATATTTAGATCTTGAATCTGTTTCGGTTAAAGAATTATGGAAACTTATTCTTCACCTCACTCTCCCTTTCTTTCTACTACTTTTAATGCATCAACTTGTGATGAAGAGACTCCATGATCTTTATGTGCATCATCTAATGAGTTGGATTTTCAATTGACACAAGGTAGTGAGGTAATCCATGATGAAGAAGAAGGTAAGAAACTTATCAAGTATCCATTCCATTTCTTATCTTTTCCAATTTTGCATGAAGAAAATTATTCTATCGAGGTAACTCATGAGATTTTTCTGATTTGTCCATCTTTAGGTATGCAATTAGACAAATCTTTTGACTTGGGTAATTTGATTGTCAAAAATGTAAATTCTGACCAAATCATTGATGTATATGGATTCCATTTGGATAATAGTGATCTTGTTGAAATTAATAATGGTAGTTGTCCATACACCACTCGTGATCTGATCCAATCTTCAATATCTCATTCTACAATCTTGGAAAGTTCCAGGACTTATCAGGAAGTCGATTCACTTCAACTTTCATTGATGGTTATGTCGGGCTCTCACGACTCTAGTAAGTTCCTTAAACTATGCCAGATATGGATTTTCTCGCACAATTCTTTCCTTTTCATGGTTTCATTAGATGCAAATTCCTTCTTGAAATATGTTCGTTATTTTGAATATAACTCATCTAACTTTCAAAATTTTGTTTCTGGTTAGATTGAGCATTCTATTTCAATTGGTCATTCCTCATGCAAGTCTCTTATATATAACTTGGGTTTGGACTGTATAACTTTCATGGATGAGCGAAGTTGTGAAGTTGATAATTTTAAAGATTATAATTGGTCGAATGATTCATATCTATCACATTATTTTGAAAGTAATATGCTCCTAATCCTTCTTGTGAATATTCTAATGCTAATAATTTTCGTTTTGGTACCCAATCTCCTCTTGAGTATTAATGGATGATTGTGTTATTTGTTGAATCAAGTTCCTCTTTTTCATCCACTACATCTCGATTGGTTTCACATGTTTTCCATATTGGCATTCCTTTTTAATGATTATGATGTTAGTCCTGGGTGTAGCTTGCCACAAGTAGATGGTTTGACACATTCAACATATGAGGAAGATGATTCTTTCATTCAAGGCATTTGTAAAGATGTTCAAACTGATTTATCTTTCTTATCTCCCAATCTAGAATATTCTGTCTTAATTAGCTCATATGATCATGGTTCTTATTCTAAAAATTATCATCTGATTGGTCTTTTTCCCACTAGTGTACATAATGAGGGTTTTTTTACATCACCTGATATTTATGGTTTATCATCTTAATATTTAGATACTTGTTAAGCAATTGAGGCACTTCAACCTCCACTGATGATCATGTCAACTCCTCACTATCTTGATAAGCCTTATGAATTTGATTGAATATATTTTCCCTCAAAAGATGCTCGTCCTGATTCCATGCCATTAATAAAGAAACTATATTTTCAAGGATTTCAGTTTTCTCAAGAGGGTGTCTTTGAATTTCATGATCCAATTTGTGATAAGTTGGAGGAATCGTACTTAGCAATCCCATTTTCTAGAAACAAGTTTCAATTTCTCTTGATGCTTTCTAAGGAAGACACTATAAGTGCATGCAATTTCATAGGGAGTTGTAGAGGCTTGTATGATTTTTGTTCTTATCTAAAATTTAAGATGGAAGTTTGGGTAAATTCAAGTGGTATGACACATCTTTCTTTCTTTAATAAAGATATTAAAGTTTTTGTCTTTTTTGATACACATTATCATATATTAGCTTTCGTTGCTCATATCTTTGTGACTACAGGTCATGAGAAATTATGATAGCTTCATTGGAAATATCATTACATTTAGCCTTGGACTTCTAGTTGGTTAGGTTAGGAGTAGGCTTAGTTGCATTTAGTTCCCTTTTCATTGCATCCACCTTCTTTCTTGCTCTCCAACTAGTCTCTACATCTGTTTTGTTTTCGTATGTCTCCATTTGCTTTGTCTCTTACTTCTGCTTTTGGTTTTGCATGCCTTTATTTTGTGTTTTCTTAATAATAACTTGTGTGAAAATTTTCATGGCTCAAAAGGGACTTTGACATGGAATAAAAGAGAAGCGTGACAACCACAATGCTTGGCTTTCTATTGTTCTCCTTCTTTTCTTGGGAAAATGCCATAAGTTGAGCTAAGTCCAGATGGAAAATATGATTCGTATAAGAGGAGAAACTTGAGGGAACCTATTAGATCCCTGCCTATGCTAGTGTCTAAAATAATCAAATTGGTGTAAGTCTACCTTTGTGTTAACACTTGTCCAATCTAGTGTAGAGAGGGTAGGGGGAAAATATAAAGCGATAAAATCAATATCAGAGATCTTAAAATGCTTCTCTGAATGAGAAACATCCCCTGCTCTCAATAAGTCAGGATCCCTCTTCTTCTCATGAAAAATAATAAGTTTTCATGAAAATTCTATTAAATAAATAAATAAAGGGTAAAAGAAGAGAAAGGCTTCCTATGTAGGGAGGTGAAGCAAGCAACTTTGTCAGGGTATACTCCATGCTTACTAGTAGTGAAGCAATGTTTGTGTTCCTGAAGTGACTTTGCCAGGGTACTATCTAGGCCTATTGGCAATAGAGCAACACCAAAGATGAAAATTTGTACTCTGAAAATCATAAAATCATCGTGCACAATGCCCTTCTCCATATTGAAAAAATTGTGATATAGTGTATCTATTTTATTTATTTCGACCAAGTAGAGAAAAGTAAGATGCTATGTATAATAACAGGTCCAAAGGGGGAACTCAGGGAAGTGAGTACTTCCTGAAGGTCTAACCCTTAACTGAAAATTTTTCCTGGATAGAGAAGCTGAAGTTCACCCAACGTGTTGCCAAGTGTTGTCACTGCTACAACACCCTCCAAAAGGTTCACTACATTTCAAATTTTGGAGCCTACTTCATTGTCATATCAAGTGTCGTTTCATGTCACTTTGTATTTCATAAGTGTTATTGAATGATCTCAAGTGTCGTAGCATTGATTAGAACATATCTAGGTGCATTTCATGGTCACAACATCTTTGTCATAGTAAAATGACACTTTTGGGTCGCAGTCACACACACTTCACTCTTTATTGTTGGGGAATCTATAAAAAGTGGCATTTTGATGTATATTTATCATTTTTCAAGTTTTTATAACTTTTATTGATGAGTTGGTATGATTCACACATGGTTTTACGTTTAAACTCATCATGATCACCCGTTGTCCTATGTCCCAAACTTGGTCTAATTTTGGTTTCAAAGAAAACCCATTGAGGAAAAGAGCACATGAGAACACTTTGAAGCCTTGATTGGGAATCCTTCATTGTTTGGAAGTGTGCCCTATGCCCTTCAAAAACACAAAGCGAACTCTTGAATCCATCTTTCCCCTTTCTTGTTCCAAACTTCACCCTTCAAAAACCAAGCCTCACTTTGAGCGCACTCCGACCTGAAGGAATGTGCCCTCCTTGAGTGCACTCCTTTGACATGAAGGAATGGGCCCTCCTTGGGAGCACTCCTTTGACCTGAGGGAATGCTCCCTCCTTGGTAGAACACCTTCGACTTAAAGGAATGTGCCCTCCTTGAGTTCATGAGTGCATCCTCGAAGGCCTTAATCTCCACCCTTCAGCGGCCCATAATGCACCATGCACCCTCTTGACCCTTTGAGCACATGAGCGCACTCCACAGGAATGAATATTCATCCTTCATCCTTTGGACTTGCACCATGTTCCCTCTTTGGTGTCTTGAGCGCATGGGTCCACTTCGAAGGCACGAAGCTTCATCCTTCATCCTTCAGACTTGTGCCATGTGCCCTCATTGGTTTCCTTTGAGCACACTCATTCAACCCGAAGGGATGCACCCTCCTTGAGAGAACTCCTTGGACCTGAAGGACTGCACCCTCCTTAGTTTCTTGAGTGCATGAATGCACTCCAAAGGCACAAAGCCTCATCCTTCAGCGTTCAGGAGTGTGCCTTGCATCCTCTTTCTATCCCTTGAGCGCACAGTGCACTCGGGAAGCCCAAAGCCTTCTCCTTCATCCTTCATACTTGTTCCATGAGCCCTTCCTTGAATGTCTCCCTCTTTTGAGCACATGATCACATGTCGAAGCCACGAAGGCTTTCCCCTTTAACCCTTCAGCTTTTCGAATTGTGCACATGCACCCAAAAGCCCATTTTGTCCCTCTCGAGTTCACTAAAAAGGCATGAATAAAAAATGTGCATAAGACACGGTAGAATAGGACAATTTAAGGATGATAATTGGTTGTCATGAGTTATTGTAGACACAGGTATTCTAGAAACATCATGGAAAGCATGCATGAGGAAGATCGGGCAAAAGATAAGAAATGAAGGAAGTTGCATGAATAACTAAGAGCACACTTGAACCTTGATCATCAAAACACCCCAAAGACTCCATTACATCAAAGATCCTTTGGAGGGTGAGGACCTCAATGATTGAAGCTGCATAAGGAAATGAAGACATAAGTGGAAGCCATGTCACCACTTGAGAAATTTCATGTCATCAGTCATTATTAGTCCCAATCATCAAAGATAGTGACATGTCAAGTCTCATCACATTATGATGTGGAAGTCATGAAGTATTAGTGTAATCATTGTAAACAAAAATAAGTGGAATTCCAAGAGTCATGTATGAACTAAAGAGTCATGAAAGTCCAAAACACGTGTAATATCAAAACTTATATGTAATTCCAAAAGTCGTTTCGAATTCCAAAGGTTCTAGAAGTCCAAAGGTCACTAGAAGTTGGAAAGTCAAGAGTCATGAGGATGTGAAAGGTCATTCCTCAAGTTATAAATAGATCCTCTTTCCTCATGTAAAGGAATTTTAACCTTGTATTCTCCTACAAGGCATTAGAGAGACAAAGTTAGTACTTTTGGGGAGTAAGCAACGACTCTAATGCTCCGCTATTGGAGCTAGTGGTGTTCATTGTATTTATGTATCTCAAGGCTTTTGCTTAATATTGAAGCCTTTCAGGTCAACACATTTTCATACATGGATTGTGAATATTTATAAGACTATTCTTTGGATGTTTATGGTTCATGTTTGTTTCATTAAGTACTGGATTAATTGAACTATTTCGATTACTTTTGTGCTTCTTGTTGGAAATGTGTTGCTATGCTAATAATGATCGTCGCATCCTTGTGAATATTTCGCTTGGTGTTAGACGAGCCTTTCTTTTTCACGTGTCTCCATTAGGGTAGTAATATTACTTCTCTTGAGAGGCTCACTTAATTCCCCTCCCGCAGTAGAATAACCTTGATACATTGACAATCAAAAATTCACAAGGCACACTCGATTTCTCATTTGGAAGGACATTCACACTTCTCCCTCATGCTGGCAGTTAAAGCCAAGGAATATCTTTGAGTAAATGGTAGCCAAGATGTATTTCAGATCAGGCTCCTACTCGAAATGGTGTGAGGCCTAATTATGACTTCAAATTGGGGAGACCCTTTATATGTTGGCAGTATCCAAGAATTATCATAAAGATTTGGCATGTAGAGGAATATCATAAAGAGTTGTGATTCAAGAATTGGGTGCTATATAATATACATTGTATCATGAAGAACCTAAGAGTCCAAGCTCTGTGAATTTTTTGTGAAGTGAAGAGTTGTTGTGAAGAAGAACCTATGACACTGTGAAGACAAATATGGTAATTACATAAGGTTATCCATCACTACCTAAGAAATCAAGATGCCACTTGAGATACACACATAGGTCGGCCATCAATATTAAGTTAATGATCAATGTGATCGATATCATTGCCCACTATGATATGTTGCTTGCTATGGTATTAGAGTTGGCCAATGAAAAGGAGATTCGAGTTATACTCTTGTTACAAACAATGATATATTTCATCATGCTATAGAAAATAAAATAGGTGACAATCTAAAGTCTTGAGTGTTAGTTAATATCATTAATAAAAAATATGAGCACCATCTTTGTGGTATGGTAGTCTAATGACATTCGTGGAAGTAAATTTAAATATGAACTAAGCAAGAAGTGATCCGAGCCCTATGGATGATCTGAGTCTTCTCTCTGAGAAAAAGGTCTTTTTGATTAACTACAATGATCTGAACTTCTTTGAATAATGACATGATTGTATTTTCCTTGAATCAAAGACAAGTCTACATGATTATGATCTTGTTTTAGCATCTTTTAGCACTCTTGTATATCACATGCTCATATATTTCCTCAGAAACTCCCTTCCCCTTACAGACCCGACTTTATCTCAAAAAAATAATTTTCAAAATCTAAACACGACTTTTCCCACTCTAAAAGCATGTACATACATGATTCCTAAGAAATATATTCGCGTACATCTTTTTAAATTTTGTTTTTTTTGTGGGGCTTATAGGTTTCACAGAAAGCCCACTTATGGAGCCCATGGCCTAACCAAATTAATTTATTTCATGTGGTATAAATAAACTCCTTGGGTAGGCCTAATTCATACCTAATGAGATATATCGTCATTATGCCAAAATTTCCCTAGATTAGGTCTGTTTTTTCTTGTGCCTTCGACACTCCCAATCATCAGGAAACCCTAGTTTTCTTGCTAATATGCTCAACACCCTTAAATAACATCTTATTACATCTTCTCGTACTCACTGCTTACAGTTAATAAAGATACTCATGTCCTATCTCCAAATTGCATTTTTCTTTTGTGAATGTTAATTTGTAATGCTTATTATGATTTATCATGTATATATGCTTATACTTTGAATTCGGTGATGTGCTATTATCTCTGTGATTAACTTACAAGTTTGCGCATCTTGGAGGTAGAAGAGGGTTTGGATTGTACGAGATTTATTTCAAATGTAGGACCTCCAGGTATGTTTATAATCCCTACCTTTGTGAATTCAAGTGCTTAGCATGATTGTATGAGTTATTTTAATTTAAGAAGAGTCTTTTCGGTAGAAATCACATACGAGAATATTTTCCCAATGTGTTTCAAACCAGCTAGTGTGGTTCATCATCAGGACCAGATGAAGATGCAAATCATGGCACAAGCTTAAATGGAGGGCGATATAGAGACCAAAAGATCATATAAAGGCTAGTTTACGAAAATTAATATTTTAATAATGATTATTAAGATCAAATAATATCCCTATAT
>APFE030625562.1:7180-17858 GCA_000404065.3 Pinus taeda | reverse complement strand
AGTTGAAACATTGCACTTAAATATCATACATTTAAACTATTATGTCCATTCATGTTTGATATATATATATATATATAGATATATATAGATATAACTTTATGTAAAAGAAATAAAGTATATTTTAATTAAAATTTAGTTATCTCTTTATTTCTATTTAAATTGTGATGAACATGTGTATTTTCTCATGAACTATTTGGTCTATTCTAAATGACTCAAAATCTAGCAAGCCTACTACAAATCTTCACTAGGAAAATTCAAACATCAAAACAAGATAATTCTTAGAGATTTCACCTCAGTATTCATTCTCCATTTACTTAGTTGTAATTAAACTATAAGGGAGGTTAGCCATATACAAATTGACTTAAGGATATTCAAAAAGAATAATTCAAGGTGATGAAGAAGTCTTTAACCTATAAAGGAGGTTTACCCATATATAAATCACCTTAAGGATATTCAACAAGAACAATTCAAGGTGATGAATTGACAGTGATAGGGTACTTTAGATCTAGTAGGGATAGGATATTAATTACCAAAGTTAAAGGACTCAATCATTAGGCCAATTAAGTAAACTATAAAGGTTTAATAAGTTAGTTTTTGGTAGATTTTCTATAATGTTGCATGCAATACCATATAACAATTGGAATAAATAACATTATAATGATAAAATAAGGAAATATTAGGACTCTCAATTAGATATGCAAAAGAATAAGATTTTCAATTAAGTTTTTATGGCTGAAACACACAAAACAAAATTGTTGGCATTGGCCCTACAATTATGGTTATATAATGAAATAAACGATAGGCTTTGATTTTTAGTCACTATTTTTTGCAATCTCTAATAAAAACAAAATAACATATTAATAAAAGTTTCTTTTTGAAACATTTCAAAGAACTCTAATCCTAATTATCCATAATTTTGGAGAGAAGAGAGAGAAACTAGTTATAGAAGACAAACTGATGACCACCATCCATAAAAGTTCCTTGATATAAATGATCAATGGATATTTTCATTCCAAAGAAAAGGAGTCATCCCACCTTACTCAACTAGCAATTATGTCATTTGATATAAAACACTGGAGATAGCTACCCACCACCATTTTTTTAAAAAATGACATGATAAAGTAATGTTTAAATCTTGTGACTACAATACTGAGTTCATTCTTTCAAAAAATGCCCGCTACACTTCAATTGTTTTAGAAAAATAAACACTTTATTGGTAACTAGTTAATTTATTATGCTAACTTCACTTTTGAAGGGAAAAAATTTGAACATAACGTTTCTTGATAGAAAGTATAAAGACATAAAACATCAAAAAAAAATTGTATGATAGGTTAAAAATCCAAATTCCAATCATGTTCGTCATATAGATTAGGCTAAGTTTTTAAGTTTTTTGAAAGTTGTGGAATCTCCGTAGTCTGGTTTTTCAGGATCAAAATTCCATATATTTTAAATCTCGGTTTCTTGGGATTTCACCCCATTTTAAAAATGATTTAAATGTTAAAAAATAGCCAAGGATTATGATAAAAAGAGCTTTTTTATTTTGTTTAAATGAGTGAGATCTTTGTACTTGCAGGACTAAAATTTCAATAAGTGGAATCTTCCTACTTTGGGTTTTTCTGTATCAAAATTTTTTGTATTTTAAAATTTGGTTTTTGAGATTTTAATTTATGTTTAAAAACTAGGCTATGATTATAATGAAAAGTGTTTTTTAATTGGGTTAAATAAGTGAAATATTTTTACTTTGACGAAAATTCTAGTAAGTGGAATCTTCTTACTTGATATTTTTCGGTATCAAAATTCTTTATATTTTAAAATTTTATTTTGAGATTTTAATTTATTTTAAAATTGATTTAGATATTAAAAATTATTTGGTCGATAAATTTGTAAATAATTAGAGAATTTAATAATTCAAAGAAGCTTAAATCATTATCGATTAATATCATTTCCCAATTCCTTCTGATTCCCTTAGGAAACACCCACTCCGTCCCTCCATTACTATCACAAATAAAGTAATAAAGTAACGTGTAAATACAAAAAGTGTTCTTGAAAATGATGAGACAATGCTGAGATTATGATCGTTTAAAAGACACCCACTCCATCCATCCAATGCCATCACACAGTTATGCATTAATGTTTCAAGTATTCCAATAAAGCAACCTGTAAATATCATAAGTGTTTTAAAATATGATGAGAAAATTCCCAAAAATTACTGGACAAGGTTGCATCGAGCTCTGAAATAGTTGTTGAAAAGGAGACTTACATCTCTTGAAAACTTTTGGCTGATTGGGGATTTCTCTTTGAAACGGTTGTTGAATGTATCCGTGGTAAGAAACCATATATATCGATTGAGGCATATATGATTAGAGAAAAGTAGGTTGATGTATATCTTTTATTGCTCATGTATATCTTTTACGATAGGATGCATGCACTCCATTAAATGCTTTAACATTTCTCTTTTTTCCATGACTTTGGGTTTGATATGGAATGTTTGTAACCAATGAAAGTCAGTTGATGAACTGAGGTTAATTATTTATCCCACATAGCCTTGGCCACTTTTGCACTTAACAGTTTTTATTCCTTTTTAGGTTTGTTTTAACATCCCATCTCATAGTTTATTCAATTTCACACGGGGCTACTAATCTATGGTTTACCATTTTTGTGGGATTTTTGAACCTGGAATTTCTTAACTACTACATATTCATTATTCTTTTAGCAATTGAACTACCTTGTCCATCACCAATTAAACTACCCTACTACAAAGGATCATTTATTTTCAACAAAGAAGTTCAATTAAATTTAAATAAAGAAAGTTTTAATAATTTTTCTTTAACAAATTAATATGAACTTAGTTAAAAACATTTTATTAATATTATTTAAAAATGAAATTTAATTAGTTTCAAAAATTTATATATTTCAATATTAATTATTTTTTACTAAATTAAATATATATTATAATAAAAAAACATCATAACATTATAATGCCTTATAGTTATTTCCCATTCATAAAAAAAAATGTTTTATTTTGATAAAAATATTTTCTGTGGCAGAAGGATTTCCATGGATGATTTTATCTCATAATTTATACATTCGTCATCTTAGATATAAAAATTTATTTTAGATTAATAAAAACATCTGTAATAGCAAAAAGATTTCCATTTAGGCTGATTTACTCATTGAGCCTAGATGCTCATTCTATAGCCCGGTATGTGTAAGCATGTTCGTCTATCATGAAATTGAAATTTTGATCATATTCAAGAAAATAAAAATCTAAAAATAAATAAATCACTATACAAAACATTTAAATAATGTCTACTCCTAATTTTCTTTTATGAAATCAAAAAATAAATAAATAAATATACAAAACATTTAAACAATATCTATTCATAAAAAAATTTACAAATGAAAAAATAGATAAAATAGATCCCTATAAAATCATGTTAAATCTATATTTAAAATAATATTATTTTTTCAAATTAGGTCTCTTTACAATCGAGGATCGTTCGTATAAATCTGGAACCTTTTAAAATTTTTGAACCTTTTAAAATTTTCGTTATTGTTCAATGTTTGAGTGGTGTGTTAGATTAAAAGCTAAAAGTGGGAGGGCACGTGAGATTCCAATTCTCGTTCTTGAATCCCTGTTGGAAGTGGGAGCGCACGTGAGATTCTAATTCTCGTTCTTGAATTTCTGTTGAATGTGTCAGTGGTGTGTCAGCGTAAAAGCTGGGAGTGGGAGGACAGGTGAGATTCCATTCCTATTTCTAATAGGAGAGCTAGCATATTATGATAGCAGATGCATGATATGAAAGGACGCGTTCGGGAAAGATGGAGTTAATGGCTTTTCCTTGTGCCTCTCAGCCTCTGCAGGTGCTCGTAATGCTCAAATTTTCAGTGCTCGTACCGAGGTTGCAGCGCGGATGAAAGCGAGGAGAGGACGGAGGACTTAAACTCTGGTTGATGCCGCGGATATCATTTCGTACTGACTGACGACACTGTTGCTGGATCTATGGGCCATGACAACATTGTTGGCCTTGAAATTATTTAGTGCATTGTACCAGCCAGAGGTACCCTATCAGCCAGAGGTACCCTCTATCGAGCTGTCGTGCCGGTGAAAGTTAGAAGTGATTCTTGAATTGGGTTTCAGTTTCTAATTCTATTTCTGAATTCCAAGTGAAATATGATTGAAATTGTAATTCAAAAACAAATACAGTATGTGATAGTCTGTTCGACAGATTGTATATTTTTTTACTGTAGGGATGGGTAGAATAAATGGGCGATCAACATTAATATAGTTGTTTACCAGACGATTGTTCTCCACTTTTCTATATTTTCACTAACTTAATCATTTCTCTGACCATTCTCCTTTTTATTTTTTTCTTAGATCTAAGCGTCCCAGACGATTTCATATACCAAACCATTTCTAATATATGAAATGGGTGTGGACTACATGACACCAAAAAGGTACTTAAATAGCCTTTTGGCCTGTGCCACGTTGCAATTTTCTTTGCAGAAGCAAGCGTCTACATGACCTGCGTCATTTCTGGCTAACGGTTGTCGGCAAGGGAAATCCTGTTAATTGTTGTCACGATTATAACTCTGGTTTTTTGTTTCTAACTTCAATCTAAAATGAAAATACAAGAACATACTTTTATGATTCTCTGGCAGATGGAAAGCTTCGAAAGAAGGGAGGGAGAGGAGTTGATCTTTCTACTTGTGTCGATTGGCATTCTGTACAGGTAACTATTTATATAAAACCGGTTTTGTCTTTTTTTTTCGTTGTAATCGCCCCAAGCACGACTGGCCTAATAGATATATATTCTATCCTTGCCTATTTTTGTCTGTTTGTCTTTTAATTGCCCCACGATCTACTAGCTATAAAAAAAAGATCAGTATCCTTAACCATTTTAGTTACCCAAATAATATTTGCGTTCTAGGTTTAGTCGTTAACGATTTTACTGGTTTTTTTACTTCAAAGGCATATATTGCAATTTCTCTGATGGGACGTACAGTTTATTCATGTTAACTTTAAAGTGGTCATTGCTTTTCCGTGATTGTAAAATGAAAAATCCTCTCATCATTGTTCACTTCAGTTGCACCTTTGTGTGAAGACCTCCCTTCAGAAGAATAACTCCATTGGCTTAATTTTCTCTTTAGGATTTCCGTTTTCGCTGCATACTAATTTTTAGTTCACGGACCCTCTGTGTCTCTTGGTGGAGCCAAACTTCTTGTTACGTTTTTTCATTCTTAGTTCCATACTTCTTTTGAAAATGCACAGTGAACTAACAGATGGTCCATAGATTTTCCATTAGTTTTCATAGATTTTCCATAGATGGATTTTCTTTCTTACTGCATGTTTTCTTATCGTTTCTTTTTTATCTGCTTGGGTGTAATTTTTTACTATTCTTTTCCAATTTTATTCTTTTGGGCGAATGTAAGTAATAAAGTCCCATGAAAGAGGATACATCCTTTTTCTTTCCATTTTTAATCGGTCCATTATGTATTTAATTATGTACTTTTACAACTTCTAATGTATTTTTATTTTAGTTTCATCACTAGTATTGGAAGTAAGTGGAGTTTCAATAACATTGTAAGAGGAAAGTAACTGTTCTTTCAATCTAATTGTAAGGTAGTTTTGTTTTATTTTGATGAGTTAAATTGCATTGTAGTTTTGTTTTATTCACGTAGGTTTTCTATTTATTTAGTTTAGTTTGGGGTGAGTATTGTTTGGAGTATCTTTGGCAATTATCGCAATTATTAAAATGAGTTCTGTAACTTATCATTCTAAAAATCATTTTTTAATAGGTGCCCATTTTATTATTAAATTAAATTTCTCCTACAATGTAGTTTAGATTTTATGGCTTTGTCCAATAATATATGTAAGTTATGTTTTTACATTTTATAAATGCATTTTTTATTACATCTTCTAATTTTTTATCTTAGATTTTGTTTTTACATAATTATTATGGTTAGCTTTTATATATTTTCATTATTAAATTAGATATTAATAGATGTAATATATGTTAAATAAAAAAATTTTGTATTTATTTTTTTATTAATACTATATACTTTCATTTATTTCAAAATAATTTTTTTATTAAGGTTATTTAGTTCAGTTTATTTTTTAAATGATTTTAAAATTTATATAATTAATATGTTATTAAGTTCTACAATATGGTATATTTTTAACTCAGATAATATAATGAAAAATTGTTTGAATTGATATAATATGAAGGGATATTGTGTTTCTATTAAAATCTATATTATAAAATCAAATAGTGATGTAAATATTTTTATACATTAATATTGAATATGTGTTTTATTAATGTCTCAACTACATCATGTATGTATAAATTCCTAGAGTATACTACAATAGGCTACAGTAGAGTAGGGTAGAATAGACTAGGCTAGCCTAAAGTAAGCTAGAGTAACTAGAGTAGAGTAGGCTACGCTAAGCTAACTTAGAGTAGGGTAGTCTAGGATAGGGTACAATAGGCTATGGTAGGCTAGCCTAGGGTAGGATAAAATAGGCTCTGCTAGGCTAGAGTAGGCCAAGTAAGACAAGACTAGAGTAGGCTAAGCAAGACTACACTAGAGTTGGCTAGGCGAAGCTAAGAAAGAGTAGGCTAGGGTAGGATAGGATTGAGTACACTAAGGTAGGCTAGGCTACAGTAGGCTAGAGTAGACTATTTTAGGCTAGGCTAGGCTAGGTTAGGCTAGAGTAGGCTGGCCTAGAGTAATGTAAGGTAGGATAGAGTAGGATAGGCTAAGCTAGGTTAATCTAGGCTAGAGTAGGCTAGGCTAGCCTATGCTAAGCTAGAGTAGGCTGGGTGAGGTTAAGATAGAGTAGACTAAGGTGGACCAGGAAAGGTTAGGCTAAAATATGTTAGGCTAGGCTATAGTTGGATAGTTGGTTAGAGTGGGCTACAGTAGGCTAGGCTAGATTAGGTTAGCCTATAATAGTCTAGGCTAGAGTAAGGGAGGATAGAGTAGTATAAGGTAAGCTAAGGTAGGATAGGGTAGGAAAGGCTAGAGTAGGTTAGAAAAGGTTAGGATAGGATAGGCTAGACTAGGCTAGGGTAGAGTAGGATAGGCTAGGGTAGAGTAGGATAGAGTAGGGTGGAGTAGAGTAGGCTAACTTAGAGTAGGCTAGAGTAGGCTAACGTAGAGTAGGCTAGGCTATGGTATGTTGCGATATACTAGGCTATGCTAAGGTAGGTTATGTTAGAATAGTATAGGCTAGAGTAAGCTAGGATAGAGTAGGCTAACCAAGGCTATAGTGGGATAGAGTAGGAAAGGCTAGGCTAGGAGAAGCTAGAGTAGGTTAGAAAATGTTAGGATAGGATATTCTAGACTAGGCTAAGGTAGAGTAGGATAAAGTAGGCTGCAACAGAGTAGGCTAGGCTAGAGAAGGCTAGAGTAGGTTAGGCTATGCTAGGTTAGTATATACCAGGCTAGGATAAGATAAGCTAGGCTAGAGTAGGCTAAGTTAGGTTAGGCTAGAGTAGCCTTGGCTAGGCTAGAATAGAGTAGGGTAGCCTAGGGTAGCCTATAGTAGGCTAGGCTAGGCTAGCCTAGGCTAGGATATGCTAGAGTAGGTAGCCTAGAGTAGCCTAGGCTAGGATATGCTAGAGTAGGTAGCTTAGAGTAGCCTAGGCTAGGCAACAGTAGGCTAAGATAGGCTAGGCTAGGTAATAGTAGGCTAAGATAGGCTAGGCTAGAGTAGGCTAGGCTAGGCTACGCTAGTGTAGGCTAGGCTAGGCTAGGCTAGAATAGTCTAGGCTATGTAAGGCTACGTTGGGCTATGCCAGCATGGGCTAAGCTAGGCTAGGATAGAGTATGTTAGGTATGTTAGTTTAGATTAGCCTAGGACTCAATAGGCTAGACTAGTAGAGGCTAAGGTAGAGTAGGCTAGGCTAGACTAGGCATATCTAGGATATGAAAGAGTAGGCTTAGCTATGCTAGGAAAGGGTAGGCTAATGTAGGCTAGGCTAGGCAAGAGTAGGATATAGTTGGCTACGATAGTTTAGGCTAAGCTAAAGTAGGATAAAGTAGCGTAGGTTAGGCTAGGATAGTGTAGGTTAGAATATGATAGGCTATGCTAATGTAGATTATAGTAGGATAGGATAGGCTGGGTTAGGCTATGCTAGAGTAGGCTAGGCGGTAATAGGGTAGGCTAGGCTAGGGAAGGCTAGAGCAGGTTTGCTAAGGCTAGGCTAGAGTAGGCTAGGCAGGGCTAGGGTAGAGTAGGCTAGGGTAGGCTACGGTAGAGTAGGCTAGGCTAGACTTGACAAGGCTTGAGTAAGCTAGGCCAGACAAGACCAAGCTAGGCTAGGGTAGCATAGGCTAGCGTAGACTATGGTAATGTAGGTTAGAGTAGGCTAGATTATGATTGGATATGCTAGATTAGGTTAGAGTAGGGTAGGGTAGGGTAGGCTAGAGTAGTTTAGAGTAATCTAAGATAGACAAGGCTAGAGTAGGCTAGGCTAGAGTTGGCTAGAGTAGAGTAGGCTAAGCTAGGTAGGCTATTCTTGGTTAGGCTATGCTAGAGTAAACTAGGCTACAATAGCTAGGCTTTAGTAGGTTAGGTTGTAGTAGGCCATTCTAGAGTGGAATTTGCTAGGATAAGCTATAGTATAAAAGGAAAAGCTAGAGTAGATTAAGCTACGTTAAGCTACGCTAAGGTAGGCGAAGCTGGCCTAGGCTTGAGTAGGGTAGGGTACGCTAGCTTATGCTAAAGTAGGTTGGCCTCCGTTACAGCAGGCTAGGAAAGGAAAAATTATTCTTGAGTAGGGTAGGCTAGGATAGGATAACATAGGCTAGGCTACCCTAGGCTATGCTAAAGTCAGCTAGCCTAAGCTAGGCTAGTCTAGGCTAGGCTTGGATAAAGTATGCTAGTATAGCATAGAATGGGAAGGCTAGATTACACCCGGCTAGGTTAGTTTAGGCTAGTAGGCTAGAGTAGGATAAGCTAGGCTAGGATAGGTCAGGTTAGGTTAGATCACGCTAGGCTGGATTGGGTTAACCTACGCCAGAGTAGGTTGGAATTGGGTAGGCTAGTTTAGGGAAGAGTAGGATAGAGTAGGCTAGGCTAGGCTAGGCTATGTTAGGATAAACTAGGATAGGCTTGGTTATGCCAGGATATAGTAGGCTAGGCCAAGATAGGCTAGGCTAGTCTAGGCTGAGCTAGGCTAGAATAAGTTCGGTTAGGCTAGGCTAGGATATTCTAGAGTAGATTATGTTATGCTAGAGTAGGTTAGGTTAGGATAGGCTAGGATAGGGTAGAGTAGGTTAAGCTACGCTAGTCTCCGTGAGAGTAGGCTAGACTAGGCTAAGTTAGGATATGTTGGGCTTGGTGGAGATGGGCTAAGCTGCATTGGGTTGGGCTAGGGTAGGGTATGGAAGGCTAAGCTAAAATAGGATCATGTTGTTTAGGCTAGTCTACGATAGAATAGGATAATGTGGGTTAGACTAGGCTAGGCTAAAGTAGGCTACTGTAGGATAGGATAGGATAGGACAAGTAAGAACATATTGAGTAGGGTAAGTTAGAATAGAGTAGGATAAACTAGGTTATACTAAGGTATGCTAGGATATAGTAGGCTAGCCGAGGCTAGGCTAGGCTAGAGTACGGTAGGTTAGAGTAAAGTAGGCTCCTTTAGGTTATCATAGTGTAGGATAGGGTAGAGTGGGTTAGCCTAGGCTAGAGTAGACTATAGTACACTAGGATATGCTAGAGTAGGATAGGCTAGGCTAGGCTAATCTAGATTACATCAAGATAGAGTAGGATAGGTTAGGCCCTAGTAGACTAGGAAAAGCTAGGTTAGCCTAGGCTAGAATAGGTTAGGCTAGACTAGGCTAGGCTAGACTAGGCTAGGCTATAGTGGGCTAGACTAGGCTAAGCTATAGTAGTCTAGGCTAGAGTAATCTAAACTAGTCTAGCCTAGCCTATGCAGGGCTATGCCATGTTGGAGTGGGATATCTTATGCTAAAGCAGACTAGGTTACGCTAGGAAAGGCTACACTAGGTTAGGCTATAGAAAGCCAGGCTAGAGTAGGCTAGGATAGACAAATATATGCTAAAAAGGGTATAGGCTATAGTAGACTATGCTAGGCTATGCAAGGCTAGGCTAGGGAGGCTAGAGTAAAGAAGGTTAGGCTATGCCAAACTAGGCTAGCTAGGCTAGACTAGACTAAGCTAGTGTAGGCTAGCTAGGCAAGAGTAGGCAAAGTTAGGTTAGCCTAGGCTAGACTAGGTAGGGTAAGTTAGGCTAGGCTAGACTAGGCTAGTGTAGGCTAGACTAGGATAGATTAAACTAGGGTAGGGTAGGTTAGGCTACGCAAATATATGCTAATAATGGTCTACGTTAGAGTAGACTAGGCTAGGCTAGGCTAGGCAAGGCTATCTTAGGAAATGTTTGCAAGGCTAGGCTACATAGGCTAGAGTAAAGTAGGTTAGGCTATGCTAATGTAATCTAGCTAGGTTAGGCTAGACTAAGCTAGTGTAGGCTAGCCACACAAGAGTAGGATAGGCTATGCTAGACTAGGCTAGTGTAGGCTACCCTAGGCTAGAACAAAGTAGTGTACTCTAGGCTAGGCTAGACTAGGCTAGTTTAAGCTAGGCTAGGCTAGACTAGGCTAGTTTAAGCTAGGCTAGGCTAGACTAGGCTACTGTAGGCTAGGGTAGG
>APFE030625554.1:0-36416 GCA_000404065.3 Pinus taeda | reverse complement strand
GGAGAATTTCGAGGTGAAGATGACCTCAACTGGTTCTGAAACCTCTGACATTAAACTCAGAAGGTCGAAAATAACAGACATAGGCTTTTGAATCACCAAAAATGGATGAACACAGCCCCCAAATAGCTCAAGCACTGAAATGGCCCTAGTGGCCCTGAAAGTTTCCCTGAAGCTAAACAGTGAGAAGAATGCCTCAAAAGGCAAAACGAGCTATAGAAATGGATTCATAATGCTAAAAACCTTCAGGAATGACCTTCATTCCACATTCAATGGCTGCACAATTCCCAATGCAACTCCCAAACTGATTTGGCCCTAGTGGCTCCTGGAACTTCCACGAAGCTAAAACACCTGCAAACGACCTCAAATGGATGTGAAACCTATGCCAATGGCTTCAGAAGGTCGAAGAGACCCAAAATCAAAAAAAAAAAAATCGTACAAAACGGACTTTCCTACCAAAGTTATGGCTCATTAAAGTTTCTCCAGTCTGCCCCTAGAAAAACTCTAGTTAACTTTAGTTGGAGCCAGTTAGGCCCGCCAAATATGGTGGGTCAGCCCAAATTTGGCGCTCCACCAAAATTTCTGCCAACTAGACTATCAATTAACGGCCAGTGAAACCCGCGTGTGACCGGAAAAATCGGCTGGTGGTTTGCCTCGGATTTTGTGCTGGGCGGTTAAAGGTTTAGGCCCATGGTTTTTGGGCAACGGTCACGTGCATGGGGAGCTGGCCCCGTTTTGGTTTCCACCCAAATCAAACTTTAAGATAACTTTGTTCTGCTGACTTAATAAGTCCGACCCCCGTGGCTTGTTGGTAAGGCGCGGCATTTGGAGACATGAGGTTGCGGGTTCAAACCACAATTAGACCAAAATTTTAACAATGCTCATACCCTTGTTGACGTCACCCTGGGCCACGTGGCGGCCTCCGGGCCTACCACGTGGCAACCTGTGATTGGCTGCCAAAAAAGTAATATTCCCTAGAATATTCCAAAGAATATTCTATAGAATATTTCAAATAATATTCTACGAAATATTCTTTTTTTTTAATATTTTTTTTTTGAAAAATATTCAAAAATTAAGGGTTATTGGGCGATTTTGTTTTTGGCATAACGTTCTCATACGGCGACCATTTTTCGAACCGTTTGTGGCACCGGAATCAGGAGGATGAGCTCTATCTGGTCGTTGAGGGTTGAGCTAGTTCTGAGCACTTTCAATTTTGACCATTTTACAACACTTGGTCCTGAGCTCCTGATCAGCAAACAGATCTAAGCTTCCTTGGACTTGATTCCTTCAATCAGTGCACTGAGCTAACTTGAGCTTCTGGATGGCACTAACTCCCTCAAAATTCTTCAACTATCTCTGGAACTTCTTCTTCTGTCTTCAGCAACATGTCAGACACCTACAACAGACTGATCATTTGATCACTTGCTGCCTAAAACTTCCCTGTAGCTTCTTGGCCCTTAGAAGTCTCCAAATGCTTATGCAAATCCCTGCAATGGATTCAAAAGGCTTATTATAGTCAGAATTGACTATTGGATCACTGAGAATGAGCTCTGGTAACTCCTGCAACTACCTCCAACCTGTGGTGGCTCTGAACTCTAGAATCAATCTTCTTGGATGGAATTATCCATGAAGATAACTTCTTCAGCTTCTATGGATCATTCCATCAGCTTCAGAAGGCTCTGTTTAGTCTAGCGAGCCTCTTATTTCACTCTCTCTGAGTTTCTCTAACTCTCGGGCTATACCTCTGTCTCTTTGGACTCTCCCTGTAAAACTACTATGTGAGTGCATTTACGTGGTATCTCCACCAATATTAGCAACCACACATGACTTCAACTAAACTTTATCCACTCCGCTAGGCTAGCCGTCAAAAGTAATTATTGTCGTAACCATTGTTCGCGTTCCTGAAGGATAAGTCCTTATCGCGCGTATATCTGGCGGTAAGGGATAATCCTCCATAGAGCTTGCGATCGGGTTCACTCTCAACCGTCGATCTATCCAATCCATACAACGGTTGTCGCGTCATCCGCTGGCCAACTTTCCCGAACGATCTCCACCATTGATGTGACCCCGCTCAATCCAATGGACATCACTCAATCTCGCGCATATTTCATGCACAAACGATATCTAACCGAAGGCGCGCGAGAAAAGTAATTTTGCTCTGCTACGTGTCGACCACTAAGTGGAATCCCGTGCTCTTGGTAGATTATTGCTTCCGGTCTTTCACCCACACAATATACCGTTTACTGTTTGGCCGCATATTGCCCACATGCTTAATTCGGAATTTAAAGAAAAGGCGCTTTATAAAGGTTTTTGCGCTTTAACAAAGGTTTTTGCGCTTTAACAAAGGTTTTAGTGCTTAATAAAGGTTTTAGCGTTTAAGGCCAATATTAACCTTTTATCCTCTTAACCTTTGTTCTTGACTGTGGTTAAGGTTCTGGATCAATTTCTTATCAAACTTAGAGCAACCATAAGATGAAAATTCCACGAAAGAGAAGCATCAGTGAGAAAAAAAGTCCTTCTACTATAATTATCACCGAAATAGAACCACCCAGTAGACTAACTAAAAATCAAGAATCTAGCAAAACTTTAGATGTTGCTCCTATATTTCCATAAAGACTGGCCATAGTAGTACCACCCACATATCATGAATTTGATCTTGTAGGGAAACTACAGAATTTGTGTATTAAAATCCCCTTCTTCAAGATATCATAGATATATCGATCTATGCCAAGACCATCAAAGAATTATGTGTCAAGAAACATAGAAGGAAAGCAAAAGACCCTCCTACATTCTATGTCTTTGGGGAACTCTATGATCTTATTTTAGGAAAATAGAGACCCATCAAATACGATGATCCTGGAAACCTAGTGTTCCCCATCCAGATTCAGGGACATAGCTTTCCAAATACTTTAGTGGACTTAGGAGCCGCTATAGATATCATAACATTTCAAAATTGTGCCCTCCTTCGAATAACCACGTTAAAACCAACCCCAACCATGTTGGAGTTAGCTAACAGATATGGGGTAAAACTAAAAGGAACCTTGGATTATATTATCGTCTCTATGGATTCATGGGAATACCTAGTAGATTTTTTGGTTCTTAACCCCAAAATTAAGCTCGAATGACACCCTCTTATACTAGGAATATTGTGGGTCACCACTATAGTTGCATAAATTGGGTGTCGGACTCGAAGTATGACTATTGATAAAGGAATTGATATCAAGAACCTTTTCATATATCCGCCTGCTAAACCCAGGATTATGTTATCACTCTAATAATTCCTTTGAAGTAATAATAAGGAAAAACCAAAGGTAACCACTATCCACTTTTGGAGATCAGGACCTAGCCTTCTTGATGCTCAGAGCAAGCTCTCTCTTTAAATTTTAATTTTGTTTCCTTGCTTTCTTGATGCTCAGAGCAAGCTCTCTCTTTAAATTTTAATTTTGTTTTAGTTAAGAAGTTTTAGGCTAGCTATGATTGTTTAAGGGGTTTTGATTTGTTTGAGATTGGTTGGTGGGATCTGCTGGACAGATGGATAAATTGATGTCTTTTAGACCACTGGGCTTATGGAGTCAACTAATAAGGAAGCAAAACTGGATTAACTCACTAAAGGGGATTTTCCAAGGGCAAGATAGCAGAGTGTATTTCAGATGTTTGAGACAGAGGGGTGAAAAGGTTTCACTTAGGGTGAGAGAGCAGTTAAGGGTTCTCAAACCCAGATAATGAATGAGTAAGGAAGGGGAATCGAGAATAAAGGGTGGTTAAGAATTATTTAACTTGGATTATGATTTGTTCAATCTAAACCAAAGAGAAATTAAGGATTCTTTAATTAAAATATCAGAAGAGAACATTCAAATGCTTAACTATTAAGACAGAATGTGATTTAAACAAGTTCTAAAATATTATTCCAATTATAGCATTTAGATTGAAACACATATAAGATTATGAATAACTTTGATAAAAATGACAATAACACATGAAAATACCTGTCTAAAATTCGCTCAACACATGAATCCCTGGAAAAGTATGATCTTTACTAATCAATCCAGCTTGCTCGCTTATCAACTAATACAATAACCCTCTAGGTCTTCTTGATCAAAAATTCTAAAGAGATGTCTAATAGAGTCCACCCTACATACTTTGAATTGTGAAGTATTTATACAAAAGTTTATTACAAAATATCTCAAACGAATTTGAGATTTAATCTAGGAAATAAAAATATCTTCTTGCAAGAAGATAGAGACAGCGATTGAATTGTTTCATGTTGTCCCTTTTATTTTGGTATTGCTGGCTTTTATGGTTTGATTTTAGCCCTTTGTGTTGCTTTGTTGTTTGATCTTTCATGCTAGAAGCTTCATTTACTTTATCCTTTCATCTGATACACTTGGACACTGATACACTTTGCATCAAGTTTCTTTTGGAGAGGACCTTTCTCACCTCCAAAATTGTCTCTGTTCGGTCTTCTATTTCTAATTCCTAAAGTTCATACTTATCCTTGCTGTTAAGGAACTGGATAATTCTGGCAGCCTCTTCTGGAATTTCTCCCAATTCTTCTTTTACTCTTTGGATGGCCTCTATAGCCATCTTTATTAAATCTATCTGCTCAAAAATCACCTAACTAGATGGCCAAATATCATTGACAGAGTCAATGATATTGGCCCATAGTAGTTCCTCAGCCTGCCCAAGGGTTCTTTTAATGTTAGGTCTTTTCCCATCTCTTTCAATTTCTCACTCACCCTGACAACTTTTTGCACTTCTTCTTTGTGCATGATTTTGGCAAGCTTGTAATCAGTTTCCAAGCTTGTCACCTTCTCTTTGAACTTATTCACATCTATTGTTTGTATGGACATTTCTTCCATAGTTTTAACCAACTTTGATGCTTCATCACCTAATGTACCTGTTTTTTATGTAAATTCTGTAGAAATTGGTTGTGTTGTAGCAATTGGAGCTATGGGAGCCAATGAGGCTGCCAATGTGGACGGAATAGTTGTTGTAACTGTTGGGATGACATTCATCGAGGTAGTGCCAAGATCAGTTTGTTTTAATTGGATTAGGCTATCCAATTCCTTTTCTGTCTCCCTCAACTGATAATTTAGTTTAAGGACTAAGTCCATCAACTCTTCATGCCCGGTTTGGTTTTCCAAGACTTCCTGTGTCTGGGGGAGCTGCAAATGAGGTATCTTCAATTGTTTCTTGAGTGTTGCAATGTCATCAGTCTTATTTTTTATCAGTTGTTCAGTAGCTTTGATGTCTTTGGGCTCATGTCCAATTCAATTACCAAGTCTTCTAGAGACATTATTCTGGTGACTTTTGCCTGTGAGGAGGCCTTCTCCAACTGATATTGGGCTGAAATGTTGTTCAATGAATTCTACAACTGATAGACAACTATTGCTTTCCCTATAAAGGTGGAGTAAATATGTTATAGCTCTGATACCACTTGTTATAAATCTAATACCACTTGTTATAGCTCTGATACCAATTGTTATAGATCTGACCCAAAAATATATGAGAAATATAAATAAACCCAAGAATAACAAGATCTGAAATAGATAGAAATACTTCTTTATTGATCAAACCCTTAAGGTAAGGCAACACCATACATTCACTCCTTAAGGAAGGAGAACACTACACAAGCCATATGCTTGTACATACAATAATCCTTGACAATTCCTTCTTGACGTGGAGTCTCTAGCCTCTATATAGGCCTCATACATGCAATACCATGGATCATTACCATGGTTCCCTCATACCATCCACTAATACCTTGGGCCCATTACATTATTACTAACTACTTGTGGTCCCTTACATGATATGGGTTAACCACCTTATTTATTACTATGGCCCATCCCATTATTACATTATTACCTTGGGTACCTCCCTTTGTACCCCATATTACCCTCCCTAGGTATATAACATTCCACCCCCCTTAGCATGTTTCGTCCCCGAAACATGGGAAGAACATAAATAATAAGATCTACTCAAAAGAGTAATCCACTGATACCATGCACGTGCATCTAGCCATCCAAGGGAAAGGTGAACCCTCGATCTCGTTGGTGCCTCGCTCGCTTGAGATGGAAGTTGACCATGGCAACTCTTCTGTGTTGATGTGTATTAGGTGGATCTTCGCTCCTCGCTATCTGTCATACGGGGGTTGTTGTCCTTGTGACTACTTGGTTTCCATCTTAATGGTTGTCTTGCGGGGTGATGTGGGTGATGATATGTTGAAGTTTTAACCCACGGTGTCTTTTTCTTTAATTCACCCTGTTGTGGTGCCTGTTGTGATGTCTTCTTTTTCAATATGACTTCAACCATTGCGCCCTCATCTGATGTACCTGTAACGTTTTCTGCTTCAGCCTCTGTTTCTGTATGATTGTCGATCATCAAAGGCTCATCATCTAATATTTCACACCCTGGAACATCTTCTGCTTCAGCCTCCTTGGACTCTACCTGTTTAGTAATGGAAATATCTTGTAATGTAATTTTCTTCTTTTTATACCAGAGTTTCAGGAATTTATTATGTACATTAATATTGATAGTACCCAGTGATTCCATCCAAGGGTATCCCAAAACAACATCCATGTTATCCATATCTGAAGCATAAAAATCACCATGCAACACATACTTATCCATAGAAAGCTTCAAATCCTTATAAATTTGTGTAACAATACAAAGTAAAACTAAAATTAATGTCTTAATGAAAAACAAATACTTACAAATGAGCTCACCTATATTACCTGTAATTGCAGTCTGCCAAATGATCACAAGAGTTTGGGGACGACTCTCCTCCCAACCGTAGGCTCAATTGTGCAGGATTCTGCTACAACTGGCCACCCCCGAAACCTCAATCAACGACTATTGCCATTGCTCCTAAGTCTTAGTATACCATTCTCCCAAGAGAATGAAAGATAGAATCTCGGAATGATAGAATGCAAGAATCCTCTCATCTTCCTCACCATCTATTAAATAGAACAACATTGGAAGGGGAACCACATGCACACACTCCATGTGTCTACATGCAACTTGATTTTTAGCTTTCTTGTTTTATTTCTTTACTTTTCTTTTGATTTTTAGCTTTCTTGTTTTATTTTCTTCTTTTTGATAGCTTTACTGATTTTTTTATTGTTTTCTTTGTTTTATTTATTATTTATTATTTACTTCATGTTGCCAACACCCTCTGCTGAACTAGTATAACCAACAGGCATTGAAAGTCCCCAATACCCTGGGAAATCTCAAGGAATCTCTGTCCTTTTCCCACTTTCAGCACCAGGCATAAGCCTAACCCAGTCTGTATCCTAGTCCAAGGTTGGCCCCAAGGCTCGCGCCCGACTCAGACCTCATCTGCCCCAAGGCAGGCATCCGGTCCGGTACTCAATGACCCTGGGCATCTCGCAGGCTGGCCCACTCCCTCCACAATTACTAAGGCGCACAGCCCCAGGCATCGAAGTCCTTTACATCCCTTCCAGACTTCGGCATCCCAATCCAATAACAGGCACCTAGCCTGGAACATCAGGCACTTGGCCTCCTCAAGATGGTCCCATAGCTCTTCAAGAGCTATCCATCAAGAGCTATACACAAGACAAAGGAACCACTGGCATAAGTAGTGTTGATTGAGTTTTGTCCCCAGCCCATATGGTGTTACTTATTCTCCCTCGTGCGTATGGGCTCGCAAGAGATCATCAAATAAACCGACCCATTTGTGGAGTCCTGTGAATCATCACATCTCAACATGCATCCAATGCATTAACCATACCATCATAGTATCATAGGAAATAATCATGAGACGTTCATCTTTGTTAATAAGGAACTGCATGCTCACGCATGTCATAGATTTGTACGGAACTATGGCATGCTTCAATTATACCATCACATAATTATATCAAGACATATCATGAGTTCACATAAATGAACCACATGTCAATAATCCTCATATTATAACACTATGCCACGTTATGCATATTATAACGTCATAATACCTATGCATATCGTTATTATTGTATAGATACCTTATCACTATAAGAACCATATGTACATCATTATCTTCCTATCATGATAGCATGAAACATCGTCAATATGTTTTCATCAAGTTGTCAAGTACTTTTCAATAATCAGGTTGACTAGTTACACCAATGGTATAATCATCTAAGTACATCTTTAAATTTCATATGAGCCTTATCATCTTGAGTCTTAATCTCTCATCATATATTCTTCCTTCCCCAAGGAAATTTTTGGTGAAATTCATTGTTGAAGATATTACGAGTGATACCATCATTATTTAAATCATCTATCTCAAAATTAAAAATCCCTTGATTTTACATCTTTGGCTTACTGATTCCAATACCGCTATATGCAATCGCATATAAACATTTTTTCATCGTGATTTAATTTTATATCATGCTTAATTTACTTGCACGAGGATTTGTTGATCCATGCTGACTCAATTAACACTTCATTCGCAGAAATATTTTCTTACCTCGTCAAGTTCGTCAAGTTCGTATCTCAATACCACTTGATTGCTTTATCATAAATTCAGTTTCCTCAAGCTGGGCAAAAGACTCTTTCTTATTAAATAGTATCATTATTTTAGATTTTGAAATAGTTGGAAACACTACTACCATCATTGTCCATGAGAAACTTAAATGTGAGGTGTTATGTGGAAATGACCTCTTTTAACGTTATGGGAAGTCCTACTCATGAAATAATGAGTCAAGTACAATCTCTTTCACTACTTTTGTCACTATGTACACAATCCTTCTGAAGGTATCCGTATAAAATTTCTAGCAACATTCCTTCCTATGTCTTCCTTGTTTATTATCATTTGGTCATCATGCAACTTCATACCTTCACATCATTATGACCATTACCAATCATGTTTCTAGCTCTACTCATTAATACCTTTAAAGGGGCTTTCTTATTGATAGAACATCCCTTCCTTTCCAAATGTAATCTGCTTATCAACATAATAAAATTACCTGATCATACGTCTTGTTATCCCTAGTCCATTCATATAGTTATTCATCTATGGAAAACTTTTCAATGGGGTTTTCCCATTAGATGGAAAATTGTTATAGATGTTGTCACGCACACAACTTATCCTTTCCAATCATTTTATCATACCGTCCAAGTTTCGTAAAATTATTACCATAATTATTCAACTTCGTTGGTTGATTGCCAATATTTTCTTCTTTATGTGCATCATCCTTAGATCGACCTTATAGTGACACTTTTAGAGTACCAAGTTATGTTTATACCAAATCCTTCCATTATGTTCCAAAATACCACAATACTCTTCTTTTATGTCCCAAAATAGGTTGTCTCTTCTTATTGATTTATTATCTTTGTTGTGATACTTCTTCTCTACCACCTTAATTATCTGATCCAAGTTGGGCATAATCACATGAACTATCCTTAGTTATCATCCTTAAAAAAAAATTGCAAGTTTCTCCTTTCCTTTTTTCTTTAGACAACTTAACCATTATATGCAATTAACCTTGAATCACGAAACCTCATGGAACATTATACTCAACATCTAAACTGAAATCCAAGTCTGTACGATTTGCCACTGAGACTGACATATACCATCCTGTAGCTTGATGATGTTTAATATACAAATGATATGAGTAGTAAATGAGCAAATACATGTAATTTGCATGGAAATTACAATGCAAAATTAAATTTATTAGAAGATCATATTGAGAGAGTTGTGTTCTTGCAATAATAGACCATAGAAATGCCAAGCAACTGTTATTGCTAAAGGACAATGAGAACAACAATCCAACCCAAATAATTAGTGAATAGTATGATGAATATTCAAGGAATGTTATCTCTATGTTTTTAGATTAGATTGAATAGATGCAAGTGAACAACGATCAACTAAAGGTAATAAGATATCAAAGTTTATCCATTGTGAATTGGAACAAATTTCACTATTTTAGAGCACTTTAATTGGTGACAAATTTCAACTTCAATTATCCAAATACTTCAAGTGCTATGTAAATTGTGTAGTAAAATGAACTGGTGGTGAGTAGTTACACCAGCATTAAAGATTTGTTACAAAAAAAACATGCCAGTATACCATTTCAATAGTGCAATCTTTCAGAGAATTATACATCGTCAATTATGGGTAGATTATCACCATCCAAGATTACAAGATTATATATTTTTCCAATGACTCAATGAGTCATAATAAAACTATATCTTTAATTATGTGACTCATTTAGATTTTCGCTTTGTTATATGGTTGTAATGGAGAGAACCGTTGTAGTTGATTATATCACTTTTTATATTTAGAAAATGATAAGAGGACAATCAACTCAAGAAAATGAGATAGTGGTTTTACCACGTAATGAGATTCTAATGCGAACAGAGAACCAAATAATCTGCTGTCTATAATGATGCATGAGAAAACCAATGAGGAACTAATGAATGCACCAAACCTTAAGTTATACCAACGTTATTCTGCTGTCAAGAATCCGATTGTTGTAGCTTATTGCCAAGAATATATCAGTCCTTAGATACCAAATTGGATAGCTAATTAAGGAAAAACTGCAATGTGATGTGAGTCACTAGATGATCCAAACAATCAACTAATTCACTTTTCAAATGATCACTGAATGCAAGATAAGGAGTACTAATGATCTAGATTCAAGCTAATGATTTAGATGCAATGATAGCCAGACACTGTAATCAGTCACTCAATATCAAGATTCATCACTGAAGAAGCATAAAATAAGAGCCAAAATACTTAGATTATTGTTGCAATGAGTTTTTAACCAGATATGTATTAACCATGCAAAACCAATGTTAAGTCTACATATTCATGACCTTATGTGCTAGGCTAAATTGAAATTATGTGTTGTAGAGTGAAATATTGTTGATTGAGGGCTCGGGGGTGGCCAGTTGTAGCAGAATCCTGCACAATTGAGCCTATGGTTGGGAGGAGAGTCGTCCCCAAACTCTTGTGATCATTTGGCAGACTGCAATTACAGGTAATATAGGTGAGCTCATTTGTAAGTATTTGTTTTTCATTAAGACATTAACTTTAGTTTTACTTTGTACTGTTACATATGGTATCAGAGCAGTTTAACCCTTAGGGCCTATGGGCATCCGAAAAATTTATTTTGTTGGAATTTTAACTTGACTTGTTTTAAAGTTACAGGTTGATTACTTCCAGGAGGCCGCGTAATTTTTTTCAAACCCTCACTATGCCGTAAATTTTCTTTATTCAATGCATACTTACTGCATAGTTATATTTTGATTGGTTTTGGTGATTACTTTTATTTTTGACTTAGAATACAAATGGAGTACTATAACATGCAGATCATTTCAACTTGCTCTTATTATAACCTTTGTATGGACGAGTGAATGTCACAGGGTGGTTCTTCTCTTATTGTTTGTTAGCGTACGATTTAAAACAACTTCTTTTTGCAATTCCTATCTTGGATAGTGCGTAATGGGTTTGGCTCAAATAGGAAGGTGAATGATTCGGAAATTGTTTATTTTCCTCATGACTAAATATGTGTGTATTTTTGTCCTCCTCAGCAACACAATTCTTTATCCTGAATACCAACGATATTCTGATACTTTGATCCTTAACACTAATTGTGCCTATATAATCTGAAAAATTAAGTATTTCACTTTCCTGTTACAATTTTTCCTATTGTCTATTAAGTATGAATATGCATGTCTATATTAATGTTTAAATCTCTTAAACTCAGCCTTTCATATTTAACTACACAATTTTGTATATATTTCTGCATGTCTTGCTAGAGTCGCTGCCATCATGAGTTCTTGGTTACATGTTTGTGCATGAGGTCTGATGCATGTCATAGAATTCATTATATATAGTACATGTAGCCTGTTACACGATATAACATAATATATGATTAATTCCTTCGCTGAAACTTCAATAGATCATAGCTAAATTCCATAATACTAATATGCAAATGCATTAAGGTCTATGCACTGATTTAATTCAATAACTAGTACTGGCATTCACAAATACATTGGAAGTTTACATAAACATTTTTATCAATAGCTCATATGTAAAATTGCATTTATGGACCTATACCTCTAACTGATATACCATTTTATAATTGTTAAAATATCATCATACGTTGCATAGACGTATACATAATTATACAATAATTTAAAATAGCCAACATAAAGCAAACCAGAGGATTTAAGAATTTGAAGAATCTGGTTTCCAGGGAAACTTCTTTATACATGTTCATTTTCCAAGTTCTTGTTATTCAAAAAACATACATGTTTTTAAAATATCGTAATTTTCCTCCAGAGTTTGTTTAGGAAGGATTAGTCGACACTGTTGAGGTGTCAAATATTTAGTGCAATTGAACTCGGGGCAATCAATAGGTACCAATTTTCTTGCAACTTACTACAAACATGATAGACTATGCAAATACAGCAAAAATTCTGGGAACAAACTGTATTATTGAAAATTTTGTATGACTATAGGGTATAGTTCAGGGTCTTTCAAGGGATGTATGCCGGTGAATGAGCTTCTAAAGCACCCTGGTCTTTCAGGAAATATCTATCTATATACCTCACTTGTGTGCATTTGCCAGTCTTTCCTATCAATGACATTTACCAGTTTATGTTAAAAACACATTGCCATGGCTATTATGAAAGTTTAGAATGTCCATACAATGCAAATTTTCAATAATAGCTTGTTTAAAAGTATATAATTGATACTACATAGAAAAATATGTGATGTGTTGTCGACAGTCGTTAGATCTGATGGTTGCATGGGATGAAATTGTGTAAGACAAAAGCAACATCGGTGGGTTTGTATTTTTATATTTTTCATATTCGAATAAATGACTTGGCTCAGTTTCCTCGAAGAGCAGTGTTAAACTCGCAATTTGAGCAATACGTAGCGGTCTCCGGTAATTGATCACCGTAGCTAGATATCCCGGGAAATCAAAGAAATAACTTCCATTCTTAATCCCTCTCAAGAGGAATATAGTTTGGCTATAATTCACCCTGTTCAGTACAAGTTTGAAGCCCAAAGGGTACAGCCATTCAAGTCTGATTTCCTTCATAATTTTGCATTGAAACAAACAATTTTAAATATTTTTGAAGGTTAATAACATGAATTTCAGCAGCCAAATCAAGAAACAATCATTGGGTATGAGTCTATTTCTGCTAAATTGGGTATGGTAAATGTGTCGGGAATTGGTGCCCTCTGCTTAACTGTGCTTTTATTATGAGCAATTTTAAACTTAATTGTTCGAGTCTGCCTATGAATATATATCGCATTGTATTGGATTTGTTAATATATAATGTATTTCAACAATCGGGAGTCAATCGCTACTAGCACTGCTGAGACTACGTTACAGAGTCATGACAGTGATCGAACAGCATTATTTTTATATCTAATGCCATTGGAAATGGAATTTACCTTAGAATATCATTCACGTACGTGAACTCCTTTGAAAATATCCAAAACAGATAAGTTATCTGACATTCATAGAAACGACATAAATGTGTGTAGTTCGCAAAAAGGCAGTGACAACTTTTCCTTTTCAGTGATGTTAGAATTTAAATTCAAATTTCAGTCGAACTCCTCCCGATAATTCAAATTCAATTTTGCATCTTTCCGCTGCGCCACCAGTGCAGGGTTTAGAAATTATGCTAAATGCAGTCCGAATTCATGATTTTGTTCCAAGTCAATGATCTGTTTTTTTTTCTAATTCTTACCGTCGCCGCTTCAACTGAGTTGATCACAGAGATTAATTTACAGTGACCAGTTTTGGCGACCTTATCAATTGTTTTGAGTCTTCTGAGTTTGATGCAACAAGAAGAGGAATTTAGATTTGTAAATTCGGATTAATGAATGTTTCAAATCACAATGTGAGGTTGATTAGTATGGGCAGATTTCTCGACAAGTTTACAATCTTCTATCTTAGGCAGCCAATTTTATGGCTAATTGTATTGTAATTTAAGGGATTTGAAATGGTGTTGCCTTCGCGGGTGCACTTGCAGTCAGACCATATAATTAATAAAATTATTATTTTTTGTGTTGGGGAGGAATAACCTTCCCCATCATCCGATCCGGTTCAGGGTCGGGTGGCAGTGTCTTTTCTTTATGGTGTGGAATATTTTTATGCTTGATTCATAATTTTTTTACACATTAATATTACTTCACCGTATATCATATTAATTTACTGAACTAAGCATCAATACAACTTTTATACTGTCATAGAAAATTAACCGTATTTCTTTCTTTCTTTTTCTTTGGGGTGAATGTAACTCAATGTGATTAAAGGGAAAATGTCACTTTAGTTTTACCATATAAATAAATATATAAACATCACCCGATTTGTTTAAATTTGTTTAAACGATTTATTTTGTTAAAAGCAGACCATTTAATTCTTCTAACATAAGTTATGATTGCTTAAACAAATACTTACAAATGAGCTCACCTATATTACCTGTAATTGCAGTCTTCCAAATGATCACAAGAGTTTGGGGACGACTCTCCTCCCAACCGTAGGCTCAATTGTGCAGGATTCTGCTACAACTGGCCACCCCCGAGCCCTCAATAAACGACTATTGCCAGTGCTCCTAAGTCTTAGTATACCATTCTCCCAAGAGAATGAAAGATAGAATCTCAGAATGATAGAATGCAAGAATCATCTCATCTTCCTCACCATCTATTAAATAGAACAACATTGGAAGGGGAACCACATGCACACACTCCATGTGTCTACATGCAACTTGATTTTTAGCTTTCTTGTTTTATTTCTTTACTTTTCTTTTGAATTTTAGCTTTCTTGTTTTATATTTCTTCTTTTGATAGCTTTACGATTCTTTTTTATGTTTTCTTTGTTTTATTTCTATTTATTCTTATTAGAGCTTTAGTATAGTTATTACTATTTTTATTATTTTATTTATTTTCTTGTAGATTTTAAAGATCATTTATGATTTATTATTTATTATTTATTTATAAAGTGATTTATATTATTATTTATATTATTATTATTATTTATTTTGTATTATTTATTATTTATATTTTTATTATATTATTATTTTTATTATTTATTATTTATTATTAAAGGGAGGGATATTACAATTTGAACATCCTCATCATCAACATGTGTATTTTTAATGTGTTTTGTTGGAACTTGCATTTTTTTTGCCAAATTAACATTGCTAAAATTATGCTTGCAACTAGGATTAATAGAAACAATAATCTTCTCTTTCTGACTTAATCCATGAACCTATAATAAGGATATACCAGTAGGAAATAGACCCACATGTTTCTCCTTATCTTGTTTTCTGGCATGAGACCATTTGTCTAAAAATAATTTTTCAAATTCTTCATCGGGCAGGTTGAAACACTTTTTTTGGTTAAGTAATCCCCACCATGTGGCTGCCTCATCTTTAAAACTAGCCATTGCCACCCATTTCCAATTGTGTCTAAATAACCTCTTGTATTCATTTATTTGTTCTTCAATAGTAGGACCATTATCATTCCCTATAAAAAATACCTTGCTAGAAGCCATGAAGGTTTAGAAAAAATTCACTTACTTGGCGAAATTTTGAAATTGTCACAGTTTAGTCAATATTGCTCAGAATCCCTATTATGACCTGTTTTCAGAAATGGAACAATCATTCTGTATCTACCCATGTCAGAGAAATCTTGATCCAGGCACTGGAATTTCATATATGTGTTGCAACTCTCCCGCTGTCCCCAAAATTTCTGCAAAAAAGAGTTGATTTTAAATCAGCGATATTTCCCTCATCCGGACTCCGATTCGACCGATTTTTTTTTGAAATAGGGTATTTTTTCACATAGGATCCAAATCTACAATAATGTTTTGCAGATATTGCACCAAGATGTCCAAATCTGTGCCACAAATTTGCTGCACTGAAAAATTATCTGCGACCCCACTGGTTTTTAAATCAGCAATATCTCCTTCATCCATACTCCTATTCGGCCGATTTTGTTTTTGAAATCGGGTATTTTTTCACATAGAATCTAGATATGCAATTATATTTTGCATATCTTGCACCAAAACATACAGATCTGATCTGCAAACTCGCTTCTCCCAAAATCCTGCAAAAAAATAAAAAAATAAAAAAATCTCCACTTTTTTGCCCAAGAAAGTGCTCTGATACCACTTGTTATAGATCTAACCCAGAAATATATGAGAAATATAAATAAACCCAAGAATAAAAAGATCTAAAATAGATATAAATACTTCTTTATTGATCAAACCCTTAAGGTAGAGCAACACCATACATTCACTCCTTAAGGAAGGAGAACACTCCACAAGGCATATGCTTGTACATACAATAATCCTTGACAATTCCTTCTTGATGTGGAGTCTCTAGCCTTTATATAGGCCTCATACATGAAATACCATGGATCATTACCATGGTTCCCTCATACCATCCACTAATACCATGGCCCCATTACATTATTACTAACTACTTGTGGTCCCTTACATGATATGGGTTAACCACCTTATTTATTACTATGGTCCATCCCATTATTACATTATTACCTTGGGTACCTCCCTTTGTACCCCATATTACCCCCCTAGGTATATAAAAAAATCATTTCTCCAGCCTGTTTGTGAAATTAAATTTGGTCAATGGGATGAATATCCCTTGCCAATACCTCAAAATCGGTCTTCTTGAAATATGTTGATGTCCTTGGTTGTTGCACAGTTGGCTTTATGAGGGACATTTGCATCTTTCCTTCCTTGATGTCAAAAGCTGACATCAACCTAGTTTGATTGGTGGGTGTAAGTTTGAGACACTATGCATAAGATCGTGCCTTTAGTTTCTCATTTCTCATTTTTATTTCTTTGAACCTGTCCTTAATGTCCCTATCTTTATCAACAGGCGCCTACTAAATGAGGAGACTTCTACGTTGAGCTGCCTTTCTAAAATTTGAGTCTGTAATGTAGATGGCTCCTGTGTTTCTTCAGATGGAGTTGTGCCCTTGCTCATGTTTAACTCAGTATCAGTTATTTCTACTGAGCCTTCTGTGTCTTCCTGTTCTGAAACAAGATTGAGTCTTGGCCTTTTGCTCTAGATGGCTTCATATTGCACATTTGAAGTGTCCATACCTGAACTGGAGGCTCCCTCATTCTGAGGAGTTAGCAAAATAGTAGGGGTACTCATGGTTCCTTCTTGCTCTGGTACCTACAGGAATGAGCTTTCATCAAGTTGTCTCTCTAAATCAAACAAGGTATTTTCAACATCTACCTTTGTGTTATCCCTGTCTATGAGAGTGTTTTCTAACCACTCAAATTGATTGGCGTATCTCTCTATTTCTGGTAGGGGGTGATGAATGTAAGGTCCCAATTTGACCTTTTGTCTTAGTTTGGTCATAAACCCTTAAGGGTCATACCTCCACATGAAATTGTTCTGAAACTTAATTTGTTGCAGAATTTGATCTACTTCCTGCCCTACTTCTCTAGAATTGCAAATGAAAGGGCCTAACTGATTTTTGACCTTGAACTGAGTTCTTTTCTTGGCTGAGACAAAGTTGACTTCATCAGAGTTCATTATCTACCTATAATACTCTAGAGCAAATAACCTCATGGGGAGGTATTTGGGTAGTTTGTATGGTGCAAGCTGGCAACCATAGATTCTTATTTCAGTGTAATTTTGGTAAAGGTACCAATCTCCCACCTTACTTTGCATAGAAAATTGGATCATTCTTTTGATCTCTTGGCTTATTTTGCATGGAGGACTATCACTATGGTCATGGCTGGATGGACAAAAGAGTCAATGAAGTCTGTGTAGGTGTATGGTGATGAATACTTGTGGAATAATGGTGTCCAAAATACGATAGACCTGGGTTAGCCTTAAGTATCCAACTTCTAGATGGTGAATGGAAATCTATCTGACTAATAATACAAAAACATGTGGTATAGTACATATGAGTACTTGAATACTCTTTCATTGAACATTCGGGTAAACTGTCCATGCATCCTTTCAGCGATGAATTGGGCATAATTGTACAAAGTAGCCGGAGGCTTTCCTGGGGTGAAAATGGACATGAAGGCCACGATGAGCTCATCAACAAATTCATCAGTGGTACAGCCCATAATACATGATATCATGGTTATAATTTGCTTGCCCCTTTAAGAGAAAATGGTGAAAAAATATGGAGGGGCATCTTTAGGAATGTGATGTTCTTCTACAATGAAAGTTTGGAATATTTGGGCCAGTTTTAATGGACTCAATTTGGTGTACAGGTCTAACAAATCGGCAATGGAGAGTGGGGTCAGGTTTGGACCTGGTTGGACTTGCAACATCTCATTGATTGACTCAGTTGTAATGGTAAACAAGACTTTTTTGTCAGGGGACATTATATCTCTCTAGCTGGGAATGTAACAAGCATGGCACATATGGACAATCTCAGGAAAAATATGTACTTGTGGAAACTGGTATTTGGGCAAATTGGAGTCCCAAAGGCCAATGTCATCAGAATGGTTCAGATATCTGTCCTTACTCAAACAATAAATTTTTACCAGGATTGATAGACACTTGTGTCTCTGATTTGAAAATCCTTGTCCATTAGGGGGAGGTGGTCAAGGTCCAAATGGAGAGTTGTAATAGGTCTGAAATCCATGGTGATGGGGGTAGCCATAATTCAGTTCTTGTGGATTTGAATTTGGCAATACTGGTTTATTCAGAGGTTTTGAAGAAAACTGGTAGCTTTCAGAAGGGTTTGGGTATGCGCTTTAAATTTAAAGTAATTTCAATTAATTTTACTTAATTAAAACACTTTAAAGAATGAATGTTTTCAAATTTGAAAGGGTGTCTAGTAATTTGTTTTCAAATGCCTGGAATTTAGGTGAATTAACTTCAAATTCAGTGTTCTCGGCAACTGCAGAAATTTGAATGGCTCTAGTACGGACTGAGAGGTTGATTGGGGTCTCTGCAACTTCTCCAGAAGTGAAATTTGAGGTCAATTGGCGAATTCATCATTTGCAAGTATCTCAGTGGTTTGCAAAGGTTTACAAAGAAAATGAGTGAAAAAAACGAAATAGGGCTTTTCGGCCTTTTTATTGAGCAACGGTCACTTTTTGGTAGGTAAATTACAAATGAACAGTGGGCGGTTTTTCGAGTTGAGCGGGGAGGCGGTTTCCCAAACCATCGCACCGCTTTCATGGAGGAGGCAGTATTTTGGAGGGGTCACCCAATCTATGTTAGCGCTTGACACGTAGCAGATAGAGGACCGGAAAAAACCACTTTATTGGGCGGGTAAAGGTCGGTCATTAGGTGAACCCAATATGGTTGTGGATCATTGGATGTGGGCGCTAATGATCGAATAGCAGTCGGGTGGCATATGTGCACGGATGAAATAAACATAGGTTTTGGGGTGCCCAAGGCTTTAATCGTTGGCAATTTGGGATTAATTACGAGTTAATCTTGGGTTTAAATGATCGGGTGGGGCTTAATAATGGGAGTACTTTAACTTTACCGAGAAGTGGTGAATTAAGTGGGTTTTGTTGGCAATATGGGGTAAAAGTATAGTTTGTAGCTAAACTAAGGGTTGGGGTATTATATAGGGGATTTAATTATATATGGGAAAAGGTATATTGGGAACTATAGTATTATGTTAAGAATTAATATGAAATGAAATGAGGAGAGTGAACGTACCCCTAAGCATAAATGTAATATTTTTGCATTTTATTCATATACACTTCATACTTAGGATAAAATATTTTTGTGGTTATTTTGAATGAAATGGAATTTAACATGGGGTTGTTTACTTTTCATAGGTAAATGGAGTTTAACCTTAGGAAAGGGGTTTTATTAGGGTAATGAAGGGAAGTGAATTTTATGATGGGAATTCTAACACTTGATGTCCATAAGTCATTAAGTCGAGGGTCCGGTCCCACCAAAAGTCAGAGAAATGCTCTAAGCCTTTATGACTTGAAGGATTTTTAGTACTAGAACTTACTTGTGGATGGGGAAATTAGTAAGGGATCAAATGAATGAGGGGAATTAATTAAATGAATTTGTAAACCATTGTTTTTGCTTTCTTAAATACTCATGCACATTGAAACATATAACTAAATATGATAAATGTGCTTTTATCCAATCAACTTTATACTTCAGCAATCTTTCTTCTACTTACCCATTACTTACCCAAACATTTTGTCTTCATTTTATTTGAGTGCATTTAGGCTAGCAGACCCTTATCATTCATTTTTCTTTTGAAAAGTAAACTATCTAATTTTAACCTTATATCATCCAAGGGCTCACATTAAACTGATGAGCTCCTTTTATTTCCTCTACATATCTAATGATCTGCCAAGATTAAACTGTTTGGTCATATTTTATTCTCTAACTCTAAACTTCAGAATTGAGAGCATGAAATAGTCAAGATTAAGCAATTTAACTACCATGGCTTGTGGCATGTATGACAAGCTGCACACAACCATTTTTTAAGACAGTAAAACAGTAAAATAGTAGTGCCATCTAGACTTGCACTCTTTCATGATCTGTTTTTGTTATTGGGTTTCATATATTTTCATTTTTTTATCTTTTCTTATTCTTTTTGTCCTTTGATATTTCTCTTAGGACATACCCTCTTTACATTTTTTAAATTTTTAATATGAAAAACATTTGCAGAAAGCAAAGGTATATACAATATTACAAGGCTTAACCTTAGCCAATTCAAAATTATGAATCCTATTGTTAGATGATCCAAAAATACAATTTTATCATAGGTTATAAAATTAGAATAAAATAATTATTAATTTAAGATATTAAATTAATAATTATTATTCTAGAATGTTTAATTATTTAATGGAGAATTTTAGAATTAGCATATTGTTGTAACTAGATATGACTCTCCAAATGTGTCGTATCTTAGGCTCTATTTTAGGAGATTAGTTAGCTAGTTGGTTTGAATAGCATTTATTGTAAATGGACACTTGTTATTTAATAAGTGATCCATAATTTGAGGTAGTTAGGACATGGAGCTTATAAATAGCCATTGCAAGAGTGTTTGTGTTGTTCTCGTGTAAGCTCTTGCAAATCAATTATGTAATTATTTTTTCTTGATTAATAAAATTATGTGTCTGAGGACACTTCTGCCATTACCTATCACTATAGGACTCTAACATATTCCATATTACAATATTAAGTGGCTTCCCCCCGAGTATGAAGAAGGTAGGCTACGTTCTCCTTTTACCAATGATAATGTTTTTATCTTCAAGAGGCAGAGTGGGGATGATACAATCAATGGTTTCATTAGATATCCCTCTACCGTAGGATATCCAACGTGTCAGATGTTGAAAGTTGTGCTCAGTAATGAAGTTGAGGGTGATCCACTAGAGGAGTTAAATAATGACCATATACCTACAACCGCAGTCCATAACAATATTCCTGTTAAGATTGAACTGGGAAAAATGTTGAATATTAATGGTAACATTAATGACCTTTAGTGTGAGAAACTAATCCAAGTTCTTCACAAATACAAACAAGCCTTTGTCTAGGACTATGCAGATATGAAAGGAGTTGATACACAACCATGTACGCACCAAATTTATATGGAAAAATATGTTTGTGTAATTTGTCAACCACAGATGAGATTGAATCCACATCTTAGGGACATAGTGAAGCAGGAACTACAAAAACTACTCAATGTCAACTTTATAAACCCTGTATCTAACAGTCAGTGGGATTCACCATTTTTGGTAGTCCCTAAAAAGAATGGTAAATGGAGTATTTGTGTATATTACAGAGAATTAAACAAATCCACACAAAAATATCATTTCCCTCTCCCATTTGTAGACAAAGTCCATGATACACTCACTCGAAAAAACATAATTTTCCTTCCTAGATGGGTTTAGTGGATATAATCAAATCTAGATTGTTCCCAAGGATTAAGACAAAAATACATTGAATTGTCCATGGGGAACGTTTCCATATAGAGTTTTACCATTCAGGCTATGCAATGCAATGCACTAGCCATTTTCTAGAGGGAAATTCTAAGTATATTTTATAATTTAATGAATGATGGACTTGAGCTTTATGATAGGCCTCCAAATTAGACACACATTAAGGCACATCTTAGGCACATAAAGGCTGTATTAAGCCTCTCCTTCTACACTCAGTAATGTTTTTTAGCTTTAATATGTTCTCGGGAAGGTTTAGAGATAATTGCATATTATGTGTCTAATATTATTTATTTTTGCAGAATATTGAGAGGATATGGAGTAAATTATGAATGAGATAATATAGGGACTTGATCCCTAATGCATGAATGGACCAAGATTGAATAGTAAATGAACTGAATATGATGAAATTATTGACAAATTTTGGAGCTCCGGTGATTGAGAAAATATATAAAAGTGCTCCCTTTCATTTAATGTAGATTCCCAATGTTGAGAACCAAATCCACTATTTGAGGAATTTTGAAGACGAAAGATTCCTCCTTTCAAGGAGAATGTTTCCTCATCACTTTGTATAAGTACCAATTCGAATTGGCCTCTAGGCGAATGTATTTCTTAGTTTTAATGTGGAGAAAACTTGTTATTTAACATCTCCACTTTCATTTCTAGCAGGGATGTACTTGGATTGATTCAAATAATGAAATTTGGTGTCATTTTTAGCTTCTAAAGCTTGGTTTCCTCCATAGGACTCTAATTTTCCTTAGGCTTGGCCATCCCAAGAGCCTCAAAGCCCTCTTATATAATTTCTTTATTTCCTTTAAATGTCTTTTTCATTTGCATCTCTTATTTCTGCATTTACTATTCATGCTTATTTTGTTGTAGGTTACAATGGTTAAATAATTGAAGTGATTTGTTTTGCAGGTTATTTATAGATTCACAATCTTGATGCATCCCTAGAAAAGCTTTGAAAAAACATATTCATCATTGAACTACTTGGATAGTCTACTAGTTCACAAATCTAGAATTTTTGGAAACCCCTTGCAGCAAAATAGTAGTAATTTTATGTTATTTTTAGAACATGTTAATGAGATTCATTTGAGTTTATTCCACTTGTATTGGGCCATAAAAAAATTCAAGTTAGTAATAAAATTTACACTATATAATTTTCACTTGATTAGGTTAGGCATTTGGTAGGTTAACTAGATCACTAGTTCTTGAATTTCTAGTTTTTAGAGTAGTAATTTTTTGTTATTTTTAGCATTGGTTAATGGGGCTATTTTAGAGTGATTCCAATTGGAATGAGTCCTAATGCATCCTACTTAATAAAAAAAGTGTTCCCATCCCATTTTCATTTGATTTACTTGGGAAATCGGCAAGTTATTTCGCTCCTGTAGCAAAACATGGTCTCTTGTAGCACCTCCTGTAGTAATCCTAGCATGTGTACCCTTGACCAGATTTTCTCCAAAAACTTGGTTTTTGTCTTTTAGGCTTGAATCATGACCCCTAGGCTCTTAAGACATGATTTAGTAAGACAAAAATACCTCTTAATCCTTGCCTCTTATCCATTGCAATTCACCTCTGCAGTTATGGTTAGTACACAGATTCATGACTTGAAGAGCATAATGATGATTTTCATGATTACTTAATTAAATACCTTATGAACTTTGTTGACAAAATATATTTTGAATGCAATGATTGAAGAATGATTTCATGATTTGGTTTTTTTCATACATCTTAAGCTCGGGTTTCCATTTCCAACATTGTTATTTCTATTGCATAGACTAGGTTTCATTTTGATACAACAATTACATTTTGCAAATAGAATAGCATTTACATTATGCAAGTAGGTTAACCTTTACATTTATGCAAAGTGGAGTAACATTTCCATTCCTGCAAATAGATAATAATTTCCATTTCTGAAATTACTTTAGGCTTGATTCCATGATATTCACTTTATTGCATCAGATCAACGAAATGACACATTGCATGTTGCACATATAGTGCTAACACCTCTTAAGTTTGTACGAACCCTGGGTTGATAATTTGAGTTGGTAGCCTTATGAGTTGTAAAATTATTGTTGCAATATTAAGGATCATCACTTTTTGATGTCATTGTCAGTGAGGTGTCAAAATATGCATTGTTTTCTTCCCTAGTTGATTTATTTCTTTTACTTTCTACAAAAACAGACAAAATTTGCATTAGGCATATTTCATTTCAAAAATAGATTATTGCATTGCATTAGTGTTTTCATTCAAAAAAAAAAAAAAAAAAAAAAAAAAAAAAAAAAAAAAAAATCAATACGACATCTTGCACTTAATCACATGTTGCAATAAGAGCGACATTAGCATCCACTTTTGCAGGTAGAAAAAGAGAAGGTAACAGAGAAGGTAAGATAAATGGATGGAAATGATGACAATGAGGAAGATCCTCTAGGATTTCCCACTCAAGATATTGATTGCAGTGTTCATATGAAGAACGTCCCTCCATATTTCCTTCCAAACTTCCATGGTATGAGGTTAGATGATCTGGAAACATTTCTCTTTGAATTTGAAATGCTTTGTAGATCTTAAGGTTACATACTAAACATTCAAAAAAAATAGATTGTTTCCAGCAACATTGAAGGATATGTCTCTTAAATGGTTCATGAGTTTAGGGACTAATTCAATAAGATCATAGAATGATATGCAAAAGATATTTCTAAAAGAATATAAATATCATGATTTTAAAGAATAAATATTTAAAATGACTCAAAAATAAGATGAGAGCCCTGAAAATCTAATAGAGAGATTTATGTATAATGTTAAGAGGGAAAAATTACATCATTTAAGATTCGACACACTAAAAACCCTCTTACTTAGAACAATTAGGCATGAGTGGATTGATCTCATTGATCTCATGAGTAGAGGTGATGTATACCAATTATCATAAGAATAATTCTATGAAACATGCAAGCGCATATCAAGAGGAATGGAAAGCATAAGTAAATCAGCATTGAAATTGGTAAGTCAAGTTGAACTTGGAAATTTTCTTAATAACTTTAAAACATAAATTCTTAGAAATCTAAGTGAACAAGTAGGAACGTTAAGAATGCAAAATGAGAAAAAATAAGATGTTGATATTTGTGTTATCCATGTAGAATCACATGCTACTAAATATTTCCCATCATTACCAAGGTTGAAGGAAGCTTACCAAAAGGACAATGGAGTAAGTCAATCACCAAAGAAACTATGTTATGTAGCTCCAAGAAGACCATGGAAGCATAGTCAACCTAATATGATGCAATAATCTAATTCACTATTTCAAGCTCATGCACATCCATTTCAAAGTAATTGGAACACACCCTTTCTTTGACAACCTTGGTCATCATAACCCCAAAACCAATCTTGGCAACAAGGTTGGCAAGGACATTATGGGAGAAATCCACAATATCCTCAATATTTACCTCAATATCCTCCATACTCAGCTCCATGTTATCCCTACCATCCACTTCCACCACAACCACAACCTCAACCACATTCATCTCAAAGATCCACTCCCATTCAATGACCTATACCACCATTTCCAAACCCAAACAAGGAAGTAGCTCAACCCAATTACAATGTTGAGGCAAAACACTTCTAAACAGCTCCTCTTGATCTAAATGGTATTCATCTTAGCTCAGGGAGATTATTGCAAAAAAGAGATTTTCCTAATGTGATTGTGATCCAGCAGACCAGTAAAGTGCTCAAAATTCGAAGTGTTCAAAAGTGCTTGAAACCTATGCCAAAGCATAGAGCTCACCGAATTGAATCCAATGCAACTTGAAGCTCAAAAATGATATCGTATTCTCCCAATATCACGGTCTGATCATTTTCCCAAACAGGTAAAAATTTGCAGATTGGATGCAGGACTGCTGACTGGGTAATCCATATGATGACTGGGAAAGCTAACTATACAATTTGGGTCAATGGAAGGCTTCCAATTGGGCTCATGTGATTGGTTCATTTTGGGTGCATTTGATTGGTGGTTGATTTTTTATTTGGGCCAATGGTGGGATGCCACATGGCCCAATCATGGGTTTCCACGTGGCACCCCAGGAGTCAACAAAATTTTGGTAAGGTTCGAACTGCCACTGACCATAATCGAACATGAGACCTATGGAGTGGCAGCATAAAGCCTTACCACTCCATTTTCGGGTGTTACTTAACATGGTGAATTTTTATTTAAATTGTAAGCATTGATGTATTGGGGGACAAGGTCGGGCCTAAGCCATGGCCCCCGATCACTATACCGCCCACGGGATTGCAGGAAATGGGGAGTCGAGGGCTCGGGCTTAGCCCTGACCCAAGGTTCTAGCGCCCACATTTATTAACCACCATATTGCAGCAAGGTGATGAAGCACCAACAGTCGTGGGGGGCTAACAGTTAAGCCCAAGCCTCGGGTTATATGGTGACAGACAGGACCATGGTGCAAGCAGAGTGGAGTTTGGTGGTCGGGCGCAGAAGAATGGGAATGGTCCCAGTTATATGGCACTCCACATAACCAAATGTCGATGGGGGCGGGAGATTAGCCCCAGCCCCCAGGCGCATGGCTGCCCCAATTTTTCCGCCTACAGGCCTTATTCGGCATTTAAACGAGGCAACCAAATGACCCAATTCGGTGCGAATCTCGTTGGCACCAGGAAAAATTGTCGCTTGGTGGTTTCGAAAAAGGTGGATTCATAAATAGTTAGCAGGTCAGGTCAATTTGTAGAACAGTTTACAGGGAAAACTTCTAGAGAGCATAACTTCTTCAGTTTTTGGCCAAATTGAGCCCAACAAAAGCCCAGCAGGGAATTTTTTATTGTTTTGAAGCCATTGGAGACAATATTTACATTCTAAGCACTGTAAATCCATGTAAACACAAATTTGAGCACTTAATGAAAGAAACCCAACATTGGAAGCTAGACCAAAAGATGTAGCCCAGGAGAGGGGTGAACTCCTTTATCATTTTTGTTGTTATGTGTTTTTGATATGGTATATTTGTCTCTGTTTATGTTGTTAACTAAGTTTTAAACCCATTATTTTAAGTGATTTTCAAAGTGATCCATTGCCTAAAAGACTTAAAATTTTCCTTGCAAATTTTCGCATCACCTTCAAGTTTGCATTAAAAATCAATTTGGTATCAGAGCTCAAGCTTATTTTGAAGGTTTGATTTTGTTTGCAAGTGTTTTCTAATGCGTACAAGGTTGAAGCTCAAAAGAAGAGAAGGATAATTTGTGGAGCCAAGGTCTCAAATTGTTGCAAGGAGAACACTCATAACTCAAGCTTCACTAATCATGGCACATGAAGAAAGTCCTAAAAGGATGTCTAAAGATAGAGAAATTTCAAAAAATATTTCTTTGAAATGTCTGAAATGGTGAAAGTTAGTATAGAGTTGAGACTTCTGTGATCCATAACATGTTTGTGAGAATAATTTCGGCAAAATCACACAGAAAATCATTTGTAGATGTGTTTCGAACCAACCAGTGTGGTTCAACTTGTCCTGACGATGAACCACATTGGTTGGTTCGAAACGTGTCGACAAATGATTTTCTATGTGATTTTGCCGAAATTATTCTCACAAACATGGTGAAAGTTCTTTATAAAGAGAGTAACTCAAGGTTGCAAGGAGAAAGTTCAAAACCTCCAAAAGGAGATGGAGGAAAAGGAGACAAATCTCCAAAAGGGAATGGAGGGAATAGTGACAAGCCACAACCTTCACCTACATCCTCACCCTCATATTCATTCTCATCTTATTCTAATTCTTCTACCCTTTCACAAACACTTTCAGATTCTCCAAAGCGACATGGTAAAACTCCTTTGTTAAAGCTTGACATAAAGTTTGAATTGCCTATGTATCATGGAGAGGTAAATGTTGATAAATTAGATAATTGGATTCATCATATTGAATTGTATTGCAAGATACAAAGAATCAAGGATGATGAAACCAAAATTCGTCTTGTTTCTCTTTGGTTGGAAATTGCAGCATTTATTTTGGTGGGAGGCCAAAACTCAAGAGACATGAAGAAAAGTGGTAAGTTTTTATCCTCTTGAAATGATTTTATTGTTGCAATAAGAAGACAATTGTATCCATTAGCATACATGAAAAAAGCTATAATGGATTGGAAAAACTTTACGCAAGCTAAGGGTCAAAATGTTCAAAGTTATACTCAAGAATTTAGGAAAAGAGCTTTGCTTTTGGGTATAGATTTTCCTCCCAAGAGACTATTGAAATACATTGGAGGTTTACATAATTATTTGAAACACATAATTCTCATATTTAACCCTACAAAACTAGATGAAGTTTGTGTACAAGAAACTCATTTAGAAACAAGAGGGAAGAATGTTTCTGAAGAAACTAGTGAGAAGTCATTTAAGTATGGAGACAAAGGAAAAGGGAAGTTCAAAGACAAGGATAAAAAGAATGCTTCAGTCAAGAAAGAGGGAGAAAAAATCGCATGTAAACATTGTTCCAAAGAAGGCCATGATGAAAACCTTTGTTGGAAACTTCATCCTGAGATGAGACCCACAAAGTTCAATAACAAGAAGAAAGAAAAGATGTTGCAACTACACAACAAGATCTAGGATCTAATTCCGGAGATGAAATAAAAATCATAGCCATGGGATTGAAAGGTAAGGATTATATTGCAAGTACTAGTTCTTCTAACAATCCCATTGAAACTCAAAATGGAAGATAAAGAATAGAGAATTTCCATATTGGAGTCATCACATAACATAAACAACAACCAAAAAAGACAAAAAAAATTAGATACTTTGTTTCATAGTGGATCACAAGCAAACCTTATTTCAAAAAACATTGTCAAGAAACTAAATTTGGAAACCATTCCTCATCCTAAATCTTTTTCCTTTGGGTTGGGTGTGTGACAATGCTAAACTGTAACTGACAAGAAAATGCATACTTAAATTCACCATCACTGCAAATTTTAATGATGAAGTAGAACTTGATGTGGTACCACTTGACATATGCGGGATTGTTTTGGGAATCCCATACTTATATGGCAGAAAAGCCATATTTCATCGCCATGAGAACAAGTATAATTTGTTTAAAAATGGGATTGAGTATATTGTTAGAGCGCATAGCAAGAAGTTGAATTTGTCTCTTGTAAATGTTGGACAAATGAAGAGGTTTGTAAATTTTGGTCATAATTTTGCATTTTTGATGATTAAACATAAAGATGGTGATGAATCTGAAGCCTTCCAAGAATGTGATGCAAGATTAAAATATGATTTAGTTGAAGTTGTTAACACATGTGATAAGATGTTTCAGGAATCTAATGTGTTTCCCCCCAAAATAGGAAACAACATGAAGTTCAATTTCAGCAGGATGCATCACTTTGGAACATTGGTATGAACAAGATGCCAGCATTAGAGAATGTAGGAATCAAGAATCAAATGCAAGAGGTACTTGAAAAAGGAAAAATTAGTTCTAATACATCTTCTTGTGGGTCTCCTAATGTTTTGGCTTTGGCGATGGCGATAACATTTGGTGAAGAGTCAAGCCAAATACAAGGCTATACATGATAAGCATCATGTTAACCACAATTTTTAGGTTGGAGATGACGTAAGGCTTTGCATCAGCGAAGAGAAGCTTCAAGGTGAAAAGAACTTGAAATTGGGTGAGGCTCCTTTGATTTAAGATCTAGGAGAGAATGTTCATATTCTTTCAATAGAAGTTCTCTCTCATGAAAATCTTGAAGAATTGCAGCAAGATCCTATCCTTGATAGAAAAACAAGAACTTCAAGAAGAAGGAACGTGAAGCACCTTCATATGAGGCTCAAAGTTACAAATTTGTGCAAAGCCAAATGGATTGAGACTAGAAGTGTGAGAGAATTGTACCATCATCTATTTGTTGATTGAAAATAGTATTTTTGAGTCCAAAAGCTTCCAATTGGGAGGAGTGAACCAGGGGATCAGTAAAGTGCTCAAAATTCAAAGTATTCAAATTTGCTCAAAACCTATGCCAAAGCATAGAGCTTGTCGACCTAAATCCAACACAACATGAATAGCTCAAAACCAATATCGTATCCTCCTGATATCGTGTTCTGATCGTTTTCACAAAGAGGTAAAAATTTGCAAATTGGATGCAGGACTGCTAACTGGGCAGTCCACTCGATGACTGGGCGAGGTGACTAGGCAAGATGCCTGTACAATTTCGGCACATGGCAGGCTTCCAAGTGGCCTCATGTGATTAGTTCATTTTGGGTGCATTTAATTGGTGGTTGAGTTTTTATTTGGGCCAATGTTGGGATGCCACGCGGCCCAATCATGGGCTACCATCTGGCACCCCGGGAGTCAACAAAATTTTTCCAAGGGCTGAACAACCACCGACCAGAATCGAACACGAGACCTATAGAGTGGTAGCACAAAGCCTTACCACTCCGCTATCAGGTGTTACTTAATATACGTAGTGGTGATTTTTTATTTAAATTGTAGGCATTGATGAATACCACCCACGGGACCGCAGGTAGCAGGGAGTCGAGGGCTTAGGCTTAGCCCCAACCCAAGGTTCTGACACCCATAGTTATTAACCATCGGACCACAGTAAGGTGATGAAGAGTTGACAATTTTGGGGGGGCTAACAGTTAAGCCCAAGCCCTGGGTTACATGGTGACACACAGGGATCGTGGTGTGGGCAGAGTGCAGTTTGGTGGTCAGGAACGGAAGAATGGGATTGACCCTGGTTATATGGTGCTCCACAGACCCAACTGCCGACGAGCATGGGAGCTATGCCAACTAGGGTGGGCAATTAGCCCTAGCCCCCAGGCACATGGCCCCAGGTAGCCCAATTTTTCTGCCTACAGGCCTTATTGGGCATTTAAGCAAGGCAACAAAATGCACCCAATCCAACACGAATCTCGTCAGCACCAAAAAAAAATTTTGTTTCATGGTTTCGGACAAGGCGGATTCATATACTGGTTAGCCAGTTAGTGTAGTTTGTAGAGCAGTTAGCAGGAAAAACTTCTAGAGAGCATAATTTCTTCAATTGTTTACCAAATTGAGCCCAGCAAGAGCCAATTTGGGTGTTTTTGATTGTTTTGAAGCCATTGGAGACATAATTTTTACATTCTGAGAATTGTAAATCCATGTAAACACAAATTTGAGTACTTAATGAAATAGGCCCAACATTGGAAGCTGGACCAAGAGATGTAGCCCAGGAGAGGGGTGAACTCCTTAATCATATTTATTGTTATGTGTTTCTAATATGGTATATTTTTCTTTGTTTATGTTGTTAACTAAGTTTCAAACCCATTATTTTAAGTTATTTTTCAAAGTGATCCATTGCCTAAAAGAGTTAAATTTTTACTTGCAAATTTTCCCATCACCTTCAAATTTGCATTACAAATCAGTTTAGTATCAGAGCTCAAGGTTATTTTGAAGGTTTTATTTTTTTTTGCAAGTGTTTTTTGATGCTCACGAGGCTGAAGCTCAAAAGAGGAGAAGGAGAAATTGTGGATCAAAGGTCTCAAATTGTTTCAAGGAGAACACTCATACCTCAAGTTTCACTAGTCATGGCACATGAAGAAGGTCCTAAAGGGATGTCTGAATATGAGAGAACTTTCAGGAAAGATTTCTCTGAAATCACTAAAATGGTGAAAGTTCTTTATGAGAAGAGGAACTCAAGGTTGCAAGGAGAAAGTTCAAAACCTCCAAAAGGAGATGGAATAAATGGAGACAAATATCCAAAAGGGAATGGAGGGAATGGTGACAAGCCACCACCTTCAGCTCCATTCTCTTCATCATCTTCTTCTACTTCTTCTACCCTTTCACAAACACCTCCAAATTCTCCAAAGGGACATGGCAAATATCCTTTGTTAAAGCTTGACATAAATTTTGAATTGCCTATGTATGATGGAGAAATAAATGCTAAGAAATACTCAATATCAACAATATCTTCAATATCCTCCATACTCAACCCCATGTTATCCCTATCATCCACCTCCACCACAACCACATCCATCTCAAATATCCACTCCCACTCAACTACTTGTACCACCATTTCCAAACTCAAACAAGGAAGTATCTCAACCCACTTACAATATTGAGATACAACACTTCTAAACAACTCCTCTTGATCTAAATGGTATTCATCTTAGTTTAGGGAGAGTATTACAAAAAAGATATTTTCTTGATGTCATTGTGATCCAAGGGATCAGTAAAGTACTCAATGTCGGGAAAAATACTGAGAGGAGGGCGTGAATCGGTATTTTAAAATCATTAAACTTTTCAATTTCATATCTAGATTTTTGTACATGACTTTGCTGAAGGGAACTCGCATATGTACACGACTATTATGCAGAAAACTAGCGTATATCTAGTAAACTTACTTTTCAGTTAATTCATCATTTGTTTAACTTGAGCTAGTATAGCAGTACCTCATTAAACATTAATTAAACAATAACCATGTGTAGTAAGAACAAAATAAACCATCACACATAAGCAACACACATGAACGCCAGGATTTTTAGCTAGAAACCCAATGTGGGAAAAAAAACCAATGTTGATGTCATCTCTGTCTTCTTTTTGTTATAAAGAAAAAAAATTACAATCTTGTATTGGCGCAAACTCATACCAGCATGCAGACACCCACCTATAGAAAACTACAACCTTCTCACGTTCTCCATCACCTACTAGAAGGGAGCTCCAACCCCCTGATGTAGGAATTTACAGGGTAAATTCCTCAAACAGAACACTAAAGGACACCGCTCACAAACAGATCACAGATCAATACACCAGTATTGTTGACGTGGTTAAATCCCTCAAAGAGGGAAACAGTCCACGCGCTAAGACAACACAGCCACTTCAGGCAATTTATTAATAAAAGAATGAAAATTTACATAAGATTCTCTCCTGAATGGTTACCCTACAAATGACCCTCCATGTTCTTTAAATAGAGATCATGGACCAATCGGGTGTTAAGCCATGGATCAAGTGTCGGTAATACCGAAGAGAGAATGAACCGTCGGATCACTACATATCGTGACCGTCGGATTGCAAGTTACAAAAGTACATAGTAAAGAAACACACTTTACCTAACTCTACACTAGACCAAGTTATACTTAACTATTTCCTATGTGTCGGAATATCCTAACACACAGCGTTAGGGCCTGTCTTTTAGGCCACCATTATATAGTCATAAGCCCTCCTATTCTCTGCGACTAGGGCATAATATGACCCTCCTAAATCAACGTCTAGATGACACTCATAGACCTGCGCTTTTGTCCAATCCTTGTTGTGATTCTATGACCGTATTTACGGAGCGTTAGAGCTGTGTTCTTTCCAGCATATGAGAGGAATAAGGCCAACAGATAAGGCATGCGTTTAACCTCCTTCCATGAAAGTCCCTCTTCTTGTTGCATATAGAACAGCGTATGAGGTTTACGTTATGCCTTGTGATAAGCTGTGTATAGAGGACTGCAGTTAGGGCGTTTGTGGATCTCCCTTTAGCTGTGTCCATGACTGCGTTAGGTGCCTCTTCTTGCTGCATAAAAATCCTCACTAACTGCGGCCTAAGGCACCCTTAAATGGTGTGGCTAGAAGCCTTCTCTAGTTGCTCCTTAGATCTGCGTAGAGCTTTCTCTTTTGACTGCTTCTAGATGTTCCTCGTTTAACTGCGTCTAGGGCATCCTCCTTACTATGGCTAGGGCATCATAAGACTTAGGCCAGCGTATACTCTTAGTGTCTCTCCTCCCACCAAAACCCAAAGACATGTGGAGAGGAAGAAATCACAAGAAGAGTGTGTGTCTAAATGACTTGAAGACCTCCTCCGTTTATAGTAAAACATTGGGCACAAGTGGGGTATATTTGGTTGCTAGCCGACCTTGATGAATTGTCCCATAACACAAATAAATTCATATCTCCATGAATACTTATCGAAATCAGATGATCTTTAGATCAATCCTACACCTCTCGATGAGAGGGATCCAAGAAAAATATTAGCTTCCATTAATAAGATGACCCACATGGAGTTTGGCCCTAGTTGCCAGTGTTAACACTCCCTCTCAACTAGGGAGAACTCCATCTGCTGATCCATATGTCCAACTGTACTATCTCTGCCATCAGTGCCCTGCACTACTCTGCTCTGTTGAACCATGAAGAAGAAGAATTGATCGAAAATGTCTCATACCATTCTCTACTGACCCGAAGTCAGTTTCATCTTAAGAGAGTGTGTCACATCACTCTACCCAAAGTCAATTTTATTGATCCCAGATCAATATCACAAGAGAGTGTCTCAAACCACTCATATTGATCCCAGATCAGTTTCATTGATCCTAGATTAATGGAGGTCAACCTACCATAGGGAGTACAATAGATACAAAGATGCGTCCATCGATAGTACTACTATGGTCGCTATCCTCATTTCCCTGCTCATTGATCAGATGAGAGGTACTTCCCATGAGCCCCAGACTGCATGGGTAGGATGCCTCGACAGGAGAACTAATCATCCTATCCATAGGAGAACGAGTCATCTTGTCCAGTGGATGCCACGGAGAGCTAATCATCCTGGGCTACAGGAGAACTAATCATCCTGTTCCACAGTTGCCACGGGGTGTCACAGGGGAAGATTTAACCTTTTACCCTGTACATAGTGCACCATCAAGGGATGGTGAGTCGCCATGTGGTCACATGACAGAAAGTGACGAGAGCTGCTAGTCAATGCCAGGTGCCAATGCGGCTACTCCATGCCCCTATTCACTCGATGACAGGTTTAGATGCCGGTGGTGATCCAAGTGTGGGTGCACTCAATGACAGGTTTCAACCACTAAATGCCAACAGTCGATACAACTGTTGATCATTCCCAGGAAGGAGGTGCCGATTGATTGTTGCCAATGGATAACCGTCCGACTAATCAGTAACTGACTGAACCTAAACTATCCTATTTTTTTTGCCATATATATACTACCACCATGAACAAAGGAGCCCGTAAGGCCGCTCTTGACCATGTTTTCTTCTCTCTCTCTAGGCTAGGAAATCACCTCATTATATATGTCTTTACGCTATCTACTCGCCGAGGTTGCAAACATACTGGTTCCTATCTTCGTATTATTGTATCGTATAAGGTGCGAAGCAGCCTTTCCCTCCGGGGCAAGGACCGAGCAAAACGAGTAGTTCCAGATCCAGGGCCAGTAACATCTCCAGTAGCACCACCAGCAGCACGAGCAGGAGCAGTCCCAGTTACAGATCCCATTACAGGTGCAAGTGATTTGGAACCCGTTGATCCGGATTGAGTTAGTAGCTCCAAGAAGTACCCCGCGCCCCCTAGAGCTTTCAGAGCTCAATACATCATACTCAACCCTCATAAGAGGGTCTCTCAACAACTCCAAGTCGTTCGGGAAAGTCACAGGTTTGACCTTTTCTCGGGGCTTTGACAAAATGTTTGCGACCTGTACATTAGTCTCAATGTGATGGAGCCTCCTCGCTCATCGACTTACCATATCCCAGATAAGGCAGTATTCCTGAATAATCGAATCCCCCTTAATTGTCCAAAGAATCACAGTGGTATTCATCATGTGTACAAACAGCTCACTGATGAGCTTCCACAACCACGCAACTTCACATGAGATCATACTCGTAGCTATGTATTCAGTCTCGGCGGTGCTTATGACAACCGACTTTTGCTTCCTACTCATCCATGATATCAAAGCAGAAACCAGAGAGAACCAACACTGGGAAGTGCTCTAGTGATCCCCCACACTACCTGCCCAGTCAACATTCGAATAATCATACAACTTCATGTTTCGACAGTGTATCTCAATCCATGAGAGATTGTGCCCCAAAGATATCTCAGAAGATTCTTGGCACCAACCCAGTTAGGCTCAACAAAATATGAGCTCACCATGCTAACTACAAAACATATGTCCGAACGGAAGTTCACCAACAACATCAACGCAAACGAGTTTATGCAACTCAGAGGAATTTCCCAAATCTGGTCTGGCATCATCACCATATAACTTCTGAAAGTTAAGATCCTCGAAGTAGTCACAGGCTTGCAGTTTACCATTCCACATCCGAAATTCAACTCCCTCTTACTTCTGCAAGTGAGAGGGTCTGCACCTGTTTCAAATAGGTCATCCTCATAAGGTGTCGATATGAGAAGTCTATCATCCACAACCTTCGAGTAATGGTTTGGATCAGTTTCGCTCCTAGTGAATCTCAGCTTCATCAGACAGCTATCAATCCTCTCATACTACGCCCGGGGTGTTTTGCTTCAAGCCATAGAGGGCTTTCTTCCACCTGTACACATGAGATTTTCGATCGTGAATCTCAAACCCCTCGGGTTGTTCCAAACTTGTGGACCTGCTACATGAGGGGAATGGTCCCCTTGTAAGATTTTCCTTCGATACATCTTAGACATGTACTTTCATGCTCTTTTTGAATTCAAGCATCCCTATCACCCATAGTTTTAAAGCTCCGACTCCAACTCGGCCGAGGATCGACTTCGACTCCGACTCCGAAACGGTAATGACTCGGCCGGCTCGATTTCAATGACTCGGTCGTTGTAAAA